>APFE031110585.1:2987-25240 GCA_000404065.3 Pinus taeda
TGTACTCTTAGTGGATGTTAAATCAAGGAGAGATAAATCAATTGTCGCTTGAAGCTCATGAGTAGGACTTGTTATAAATGGTACTTTTATCTCTTAACCATTTCTGCTTATGCGTTAAAGTGATATTTAGTTTTCAGTTGTTTATATATTACAGGATGGATGTTTGAGTTATCATTTGGCACTTTTATATGGTGATAACTATTTTTTTATGTTTAGTGTATGAATAGCTCACTTATGTGATAAGTTTTCACAACTGTTTCGTCTAAATTCTTATACGAAGTAGTTCATCTTTATTGAATTCCTTTCTTACGATAGCTGAATGATCTTTATTACCAGTTATTATTTCAAATCTTTTTAGATCGCATAGAAGAAAGATCACACCTCGGGTTAGCATAAATTTCGATGTTTTTCTATTTATTAGAATACAATAGCATAGCACTAGATTAGAATTAGGATAGAAGTATTCCATTTAGAACATAAATACCCATCTTTCTCACACACACACACACTGAATTGGGAAACTGGTCCCATATCGCCAGTCGGACCCACTATAACAAACGGATAAGGAGCTTCCAACCAAGGTCCGGACCGGGCTGGTATCCCCCCTGTTGTTAACCCGATTTTCGGGGCCTTCAACACCTTCTTATCACTACTCTTGGTGGATGCTTCACCTTGCATATTTTGATTTAGTTTTGTTATGTAACTGATAGCTTCTTCTAAATGGTTGCACTTCTCTTTGAGACCTTCGATTTATGCCTTCTGTTTTTCAAATTTTTTCTTCTTTTATTTATTCTCAGACTGGACTTCTGCTTTGAGTTCATTGAAATACTTTATGAAGTGAGCAATCATAAAACACTCTGCCTTGCAGAGAGCGCAACTGGTATTGGTTTCAATGCGATCCAAAGGATTTTCAACCATTGTTGGAGTGGATTTGATTGAATTATTGAGCTTGTTTCTAAACTTGATCAACTGACTCTAGGAGGGAGAATGGTGGACAGCAGAAATTCTAAGAATTAAAGACAATCGGAACAAGGGATTGAGGACAGTAGAGCAGTCTTGAGAGGAAAAAATAAGAATCAGAGCTCCAGAAACTGGATGGAGCGGGAATCAAATGATGATGAGGAGGGAGGAGAAGCCACTAGGATTGAACTGAGAGGGAAAGGAAATAGAGTAGAAGGTGAGGGACATGGGAGGATGGAAACAGAGTAAAGAGGGGATAGTCCACAGAGAGTCAACAACCATAGAATTTGAGTGAATCTAGTTCACAGAGACATACTAGAAGTTAGTGGGAAAATAATAAATGCAATCACAAAAGGCGGAAACAATACCTCTCACAACTAGAAGCAGAGAGGAGATGACTCTTCCACTGGGACCACTACAACACCTGAAATGCACAGCAAGTAGCCTGATTCGACAACAGAAAGAACCTAAGCCTTTGCCAAGAAAACAATGATCTCCTAACTTATTGCCACAAGAATTGAGCTTCTGATGAAACCATTGTACCCTGAGTTACTTATATGCCCACTCGTTCACCAGATCCTCGTGAGGCAGATAATCCTTCATGAGATTTCTCCTTTCTCGAACATCATTTTGGATTTTTCCTCCACCGTCTTTGAAGATTTAGAATTGGCTGATGCCATAATTTTGAATGTCCTTCCCATGAGAATTTCTCGGCTCCAACATCCAATGCAGATCTTCTCTTTGTCTAGATATTTTCCTGATTGTTCTAAGGAGATGATCAAGGATAATGTCAGTGCTGAGAAGATCGGTCATCTGGTTGTTTTGACTATGAGGAGAAGTGGCCATTTTGACAATAAATACATATTGTTAATAATAACTAAATGTTATTATTAATGTTATTATTATGTTATAAGTGAATTGTATTATAGTTTTAATATAATTATTAATATATTAGGGATATTTTATGTAATAACTGATATTGTATCAATATACAAAATAATGTTAATATAATAAATATTGTTATATAAATATAAAATAATATGACTGTTATTATTTATATAGTTATTAATAATCATAAATAATTAGCTTTTAAAAATATACACCTAGTAGTTATTAATGTGGTGGGTAGTGGATATAAGCCTATCGGTGTATATCAACCACATTGGTAAATGTGGTTGTGCTAGTTATAAAGAAGCTAGTATAGTCACATAAATAGAATAATAAGTAATGAAGGATTATTAGAAATAAAAGCCTAATAATTCAACAATGTATCAAATTAAAAATTCAATCTTTACAATGTTCATGTAACAACCTTTGGTTAAAAGTTGAAGTAATAAAGTTAATAAAGGCAAAATAAGACCAAAGTCATGGGACACGTATTCCAGGCTAAATATTGGGAAAAACATCCTAATATGTGTTTATTTGGTTTATTATGGCTAAGGGAAATTGGCAAAGGCATTGACAAAGGCCTTGGAAAGGAAAGAGGAATTAATTGGCATTTTATTTATGAAAATAATGGAAATTAGGAGAAAAGGAAGGTGAAAGGTCATAGGTTGTGTGTGAGGAGGAAAATAAAGGAAAATAATGGAAATTGAAGAAAATATAGGCCTCATTAATAAAAAGGGTTCTAAGGATCAGTTCACAACCTTTTGTTAGTTTAGTTTTGGAGCTCTCTCTATTCTCTCTACTCTCTCATACTCTTGAACACTTAGAGCATTCTTGGAGCACTATAGCATTGGAGTATTGAAAGCAAAGGAAGGGAAAGAGAGCAAAGGGAAGAAAATATCAAGCAAGGAAGAGTTGGATCAAGTGGCTACATTGCGATTACTTGTAGGCATTGAGTTACATGTATGCTTTCCTTACTATTTTTGGCATGCATGGTACATGCATGTATGTATTTGGTTCTCTTGTTGTCATTGGCATGGGTTTTTCCATGTGTGATAGTGTTTTGAGCCTTTCCTTGCCATTTCTAGATAGCTGTGGTGTAATGGGGTTATTTTACTTGGTTGAGTTGGACTGCTAGATGGTTTCAAAATTGAGTGGGGTGGTCTCAGGAAAATTTTGAAAGGCCTAGGAATCCCTTGACCATTAAATGGTGAGATACATGACAAAGCCAAAGGGTGGAGATAGTAAAATTCCTCATGACTTAGGTGGAGAGGTCTAGAGGAATCAATGCTTATTTAGGGCCTAGTGATCCCTTGGATAGTAGATGGATGGATTGCGGTAAATCTTGGTAGTGTATGCTTATTGTTTGGGCCTAGGAATCCCTTGGCCGGTATATAGTGGGATACAGAGTAAATCCTAGTTGTATAGATGAGGGTTCGGGCCTAGGAATACCTTGAATCGTAATGGAGGGATGCATGATAAATCCTGAAGAAGCCTTGGTTGTTTTTGTTGTGAGTCCCACATTCATGCTTGAAATATGGCAAGGGGGTGATTAGTTGACCTAAAGATTTGGTTCAGCCCAATCTATGGTAGGGTGATATGTGGAATTCCTTAACGTGGTTGGCTTTTGCATATGGTAATAAGAGCTCTTTTTCCTCTCGTGTTCTATGTGAAAATGTACTTAGTATTATGTGCCTATGATGTTTGTTCTATTATTATTGGGTGTGTGTTATATTCTTTCCATGACTACCCCACGCATGGGGGGGTCACGGGTGGGAAAAACAATTGGACCCTATATTAGGTGGGTGGACCTACCTATGGTTTTTTGCATGGATGTCACACATGGTTTTGGACATGATGGTTTTCTTTCCATGGTATTGTGTAGATCTGGTAAAGGGAACTACGGTTATATTCTAATCTAGTGTTAATGGATTGGGGTTTATGGATGCTTCAACATGTATATATGTATTGTAACATTGAAAGCAATATAATGAAAAATTAATCTGGTAGTCCTAGTTTTAGGATCTAGGGGAAAATATCTGTGTATATCTATTTTACGTTTTATGCTTTCACCATTGTTTATTTTCTGCTTTTAAGAATTCATTTGCAGGTAATTTTTGTAGGGGGTTAAAACCTACAATTATTGTTGTTTATCTGGTTATATGTTGGTTACAAGAATTGTTTTATGACAAACTTGAGTTGCGGCTCTCATCATGTTTTGGTTGGTAAATTAAATGTTGATGAATGTATTGTGTAATAGATGATAATTCAACTATGATGAATAAGGCATCAGACCTTCTTGATGATTCTCAGATAAGTATGCTATGTTCAAATATGTAATTATGAGATATAGATTACATGTTCATGATGTATTTGACAGAATTTTTGTCATGGTTAGGCTTTCTTAGGCAAATTCCTTGATCAAATTTTGTGTTATAGGCTTTATTCTAGTGTCATTCATTATTCTTGAAAGTTCTGGGCAGTGGTTTGGAGACTAGCCTAACAAAGTGGCTTAAATCTCATTGTCAATAGCACAGAATTGGCTAAAAATGTTTGTAGTCGCATGGAGGCCTTGTTGTGGGAGCGACTGGAGGTTTTTAGTGGCATGGAGGATTTGTCATGGGAGAGACTAGGTATTTAGTTCAGTTAAAAAACATGTTTACTTAGCGGTTGGTCACCTGCAATTGTTAGTTAGCCTCTAGGGGTCCTGTATCTCCTAAGGAAGGTCGGTTTGGTTTTGGTTTGTCAATTCCACTTCCTTAACTATACTTGGGTAGTCGAATCACATCATAGTAATTCTTTGTCACATATTTACCTTGGTAGACTAGTTAGCTTGGCTAAGTGTGGGAGGAGGGTGTTACAGAGTGGTATCAGAACATGGTTCACCCCATCGACTAAATGAGCGGAATGTGGTTGCCATGCATGGATGTAGTTTATATATGTACTTGATGTGTATGCATGATGATGGTCATTGTTGTAGTTTTGTTGTCATGTATAAGTTGAAGGTGTTGTTGTTGGGTTGTGTTTGTCATCAATGAATGTTGGTTGAATAAGAATTTTTTGTGTATGTCTAGTGTATGTATGTTGTTGTGCATGAGGCCATGGTATGTAGTTGGTATTATCATGCATGATGTTGATATATTGTTATTATTATGATTATACATGTATTGTGCTAATTTGGATTGATCTTGCAGATGGGATATCCTCCCCTAAACTATACCGAGGTATGTTTGTTATGTTTATATTTTGGTTTAGATGACATGACATAGTTGTAGGAATAATAAGATCTAGGAGGACTAGTAAAATGGTGGATTATAGTTCATGAGATTCTCCCTATAGATCATATGAGCAACATGGTGATGATTACTCCCCTCACATAGAAATAACTTTGAAAAGTTTGAAAGAAGAAATAAGAAGTTGAAAAGTAGATAATTGTAGAATCATTCATTCACAAGAGGGACTTGTCGAGGAACACAAGAAACAAGCAAAGGTTAATGCAATTATCCTTTAGAGTTTGTTAGACTTGCAGACATAGGGACTGCTTAGGATAAACCATGGACATGAGGACAGGACTAATGGAGCCTATGGTAGTAGATCTCATGATGGAAACAAGTTGGATAGGAATGATATCATCAAGTATGGTAGATTCTTAGACACAATGAATAGGAGAGGTAGCAGACATGGGCATTACTCTAGTTCTAATTCAGACATGTATCATGGTCATCATCGTTATCATCCTTATAGGAGGAGTGATAGGGGATATTTCTTGGATGAGTTAAAGAAATCCAAGCCACCTACATTTGATGGAGAAATGAAGAAGTCACAGGATGAAAAAACTTGGTTGCTTGGGATGAATAATTTCTTCAGATTGCATTATTACTCTAAGAACACAAAGACTGGGATAACTACATTCAGTATTAAAGGTAATGAAAACATTTGGTGGGAAGACGTGAAAAATGTTAGAGGAATTTGGGAAGAAGAACTGACTTGGAGGGAGTTTGAAAGATTTTTCATGAAGAAGTATATGCCTGAGAGATACTATGATGATAGGGAAAAGGAATTCTATGAGCTAAAGATGGGGTCCATGACCGATGAAGAGTATACTAGCAGATTATTGGAGTTGTTGAGGTATGTTCCTTATTTGAAGGAGGAGAAGGTAGATATTCAGATATTCATCAGTGGGTCGCTGGTATCCTTCAAAGATAGGATCGAGTTTGACGAGCCTAGATCACTGGAGGAAGCGATCAGAAAGTTGAAACACTATTATGAGCAATTGAAGAATAAGAAGGAGTCTCAAAATGTTTAGAAAGGGAAATACAAAGCTAAGGGAAAGTGGCCACTAAAGTGAACAAGACCTCAAGATGTAGGTGAGAAAGAGAGTGTGGTTCCTTAGAAGAAGTTTGTTGGACACCTAATCCTCTAAGGGTTGGTGTGGAAACCGAATAGACTAAGGAAGTCCAAGAGACCTTGGGATGTGGAACCCAATGGTCACACCATGTACTATAAATGTATATCATTTTCTAATAACAAAGGTACTCTCCTGTTTATTTTTAATATTCCGTTGCTGCCATGTGTGTGTTTAAAATGGTATCAGAGTGGGTGATCTCCTGCCCTACTCAAGTATGAGCCACTTGTTTATGTGAGCTTGTTATTCTGTGGCCTTTCTATACATATAAGTCTTGTACCTCTGTTCTATACTGCCATCTTTTTAAAATCTTTGTTTTTGAATGAGTTGGTCAAGAGTTAAACATTATACCATACACTGAATTTCATGAACCGCCTTAATACGCTTTCCAAAATCTATCTACACTGGTCAGAGCACAAGTCTCAAATTAGTTTTATATAGATTAACTCCTCTGACATTTCTATTCCTAGTATATATGTTCTTTCTCTGTGCGTTAATTGAAGTTAAAAGTTTATATGCTAAGTTATAGTGTTACTCCTGTAGTAAATTTCAGTTGTATTTATATATCCGTTGAGATTATTATGAGCACTATATCATCTGGTTCATAGCTGGTTGATAACTTCTCCAATCTAAGTTTTGTTTGGAATTGAATTGTGGTGTTGTCAAATTTAGGGCTCTGCCATCTAAGCATATCTATCTATTACCTCTAAGGCAGCCTTGAATTTTTCCTCTAGTAATGGCAAGCATTCATTTTGAATATGGAAGCGTACCTACATTGGAAAACACATCTTCAAAGTCTTGAATACTTGTCTGGTTCACTATTCTATTCTATTTCGATTCATTCCAATTCCAATTCCAATGGAAAACATCAATCACTAACCATGTATTATAAGCAGAAACTCTAGTACATCATTGTTGTGTGTTTGAAGGTCAGTCCATTCAAATTCGACTGAGAATTTTATTCTCTACACATTGTATTGAATGTTTGTGTTGAAATGTTGACCATAGCCCCAACTGAAACATCAAGTTGCTACCTAGAGGTGTTGTGCAAGAAGGGTGTTTGTGTGAACCAATGACAGACATCCTCAACCTATGCGTTGTCAGCTCCGTTGAAGCGAATTGCCTTTCGTGGCTCTCTAAACCACTTGTCTAAATTGTGATTTGGTGTTGTGTCTTAGAGTTGACTTTTGGTGTTGTCTGTCGGGCCTGATTATATCATTGCTCGCTCCTCTATGGTATTACCCCATTCACACTCTAGTCCATACCACTTTGGTTCACACTCTAGTATCAGAGCTCCTCCATACCAAAACTCTAATATAAACTCGTGGAAGTGTTAAATTTATAGTGGAACAGAGGAGAACCCGAAAATTTTGAGTCAAAAGTTGAAGGAGAGCAACAACTCTCCGATTGATAGATCGACATATCTAATGGTCATCTTTTGGAAAAGGCGCACTGAAGATAACCAGTGAAAAAGGTGGTCTTTGTACAGGAAACGATATTTTGGGGGCATAAAAAGTGGTGAACGGTAATCTCATGAGTCGGTATGATTCCACTCACCATTCGACATGTATCCACTAGAGGAGAGAGAAAAATCACCCATTTTGGACGGGTATTCGTCACGGAAGTTTTGCTTTCAAAATCACTGAAGACTATCAGATCCTGTGAGTGGAGATCTATGGCGGAGGATGGTCGTGAATGTTTGATCGATCATGGAAAGGATATCAACCGTCAGATCGTGGGGTTGAAATCTACAGTGGATAATGAACCCTATAAAGTTAAACCTCGGGAACTGTGTGAAAGCCACGGATTGGTGAAAAGGTAAGTTTACGTGTATTCCGCTATCGGTTGATTGACGAGGTTCTTTGGGAATTAAAATGCATAGTCCTTATACGTGGTGCTCCGTGGTCTCCATATACAAAGAACGCCGATATACATTATACCTTCGTGGTCTCTCCTTCAAAATTTTGGTATCCATTGAACGCTGCTCCATCCATCAAGTCTATGAAGGCTGCTAAAACATCTACCCCAGCAAAGAAGCCAACTACAAAGAAGGTTGCTCCAAGTTATACACATTAACATTGTCTAGATATATACGATGTTGATAAGTTGAACATTTTTGGTATAACGCCGATTGTAGAGATAGTATAACATTTCCCATTTTATTGTTTCAACAGCATTTCCATCATGATAACGCTATCCGACATGATATAACACCTAAATTCCAGCAGGGTTGACAAGTCGATGTGAAATCTTTGAAGTTTCTTAACATTGGCATGAGAATTTTAATGTTGAGTGTTGAGCATTGCATAAGGCAATCCCCTTGGTGTTATATTATTCAAAATTGAGTGGGGACGATTTAAATTCCATTGCCTAGAACTACAGTATGCTGCTTTGAATACATTGAAGGCTATTGTGCACAGGTGTTATATGGTGTATGGTAGATGAAATATAGAAGCTAATCTCATTTTTTTTGGGGTCTTGTTATTGCTAGAAAAGAAGAGCATGTGGGCTGCAAACCTGTCAAGCTGGACATTCTATTCAGGAAGCAATATTGGGCTTGCTGCATAGAAATTGAGGCACAAGACAATGTGAAGTGAGAACATGAGCAAACATTAGTGCAAATTAATTCGTGTTGGCAAATTAATTTTCGAAAACCATTATTATTTCTGCAAGTGCATTTTTGGTCTGATTGTTTGGAAAATGGATAAAATTGGTGAAGTATTAGAGTTGTTAAATACTGTAATACACTCCACATTTCATGATACAATGAAAATTAGAAAGAACACTCTCTGTGATATTAAAACCTATATGTAGTATACACAAGACAAGATAGAATTTTTGGAGCTTGGATCTTAGCTACAACAAGAGGAATTAAAACAGAGGAGTCATCATTTTAACCTTTTTCTATTCAAAACAATGAAAAAGACTCCCATAAGCAATAAGTTGATTCAGATACGGTGCCCAATAAAGCAGCAAGGTTACTTGCAGATGCAGAAATTCAGTCTGCATTTCCCAAGCCCATCATCAGACCTTGGGAATAAATTGTTCACTTTTGGATATGACAAGGAGGTTTCCTTTCATATTCCATATTACTCAAAGCCCATCCAGTTTCAAAGTGCTAGATTTCTTCATGACAGTTCACCTTCAATTATTCCAGATTTTGCCTTGCTTCTACAGCAATAGGTTGTGAAATGCCAACACTGTGATCGAGTTGGCCATCTATAAGATCATTGTTTTGATCTTCATCCATGTAAGCATTGTCATAAAACCAGTCATTCTTCGAACAAATGCTTCAGAAACAAACCTCCTGCAAGAACAAAGATTCATCTTGGATGGATCGCTTCTTGGCAATGGGCATCAACAACTAAGAAGATATTTCAGTCATATGTCTAAACTTGTTCTAGAGTATTGAACAGTCTTGCAGTTGAGTTTTCTCCATCATCTCTCCTTGTACATGGCAGGGGGGAAATGATGGTCATCTACAAGCTTCAAAGCCACATCAAGTGAGCCTGAGCCACAAACTGCCATACCAGATTCAAGGTTGTAGTGAGAGACAAAGATGTCCTTGAGCATGCCTTCAGTTTGTGACACCGCTTCAAAGAATTGGGTACACTTCCTCTAGCAGAAGACTTCAGCTTCTTGCCAGTTTTGGAAGAGTTACAGGAATTGCATTAAGCATTCTCGAGTTGTTGGTCATCCTTAAACCATCACAGGTTGAGACTTCCCTTTTCAGGTTGAAGTTCTCCCTTTTATATGGTGTGAGACCTCCCTTTCATGGTTGAAAGCTTCCCTCTTCAAAACATCAGAAGCACTTCCCGTAGCAGAAGGCTTGAGCTTCATGCCAAACTTGGAAGAGTTCTGGGAACTACACTAAGCGTTCTAGTGTTGGTGGTCATCCTTAAACCACCACCCTTTATACCAACATTTCAGAGAGCACATTCAACCTAGTGCTGCCATGCATTTTTGCATGTTTTGTATTACAACTCTCCTCTTGGACTCATACATAACCCTTCGGGTTCAGAGGGGGAATGTTGGACACCTAATCTTATAAGGGTTGGTGTGGAAGTCGAATAGACTAAGGAAGTCCAAGAGACCTTGGGATGTGGAACCCAACAGTCACACCATGTATTATAAATGTATATCATTTGTTAATAATAGAGGTACTCTCTTGTTTATCTTTAATATTCAGTTGCTGCCATGTGTGTGTTTAACAAAGTTTAATGTAGTTAGATAGGGACATGGGTCATAGCTTGGAGGGCAGAAAAAAAAAGGTGAGGGTAAAGGACTGTTGCAGTGTTGAATATGTGGCAAGGAGCATATCAAGAAGGATTATCCATCCTATCAAGGTGGTAGGCCTTAGATCTATAGTGCACAAGAAGCGCAAACATTTGGGGATGTTTGAAAAATCATTCCTCGAATCTATGCAGCATTACAAAACAAGAAAGAAGATCACTAGGCATCTATTATCGAGGTGGATAGTAAGGTTTGTGATCAAGTTGTTTCTATTTTAATTGACCCTGGATCTAATTATAGTTATGTTAATCCTGACCTAATGGATAAGTGTGATTTGAATAAAGAATTACATGTAGAATATTGTTTATTTCAATTGGTTACAGGTGCAAAGAAAAGAGTTCACCATTGGGTAAGAGCTTGTGCATTTGAGTTGAATGATATGCCTACATCAATGCATCTAAATTTATTAGGCATGGATTTGTTGTATATTCACAGTACTAAGGTGGATTATTATGAGAAGGTCAATGAATGCTTTGACGACAATGGAGAACATAGAATCTTGCAGGGTAAGAAAAAGGTAACATTAGTTAGAATGGTTATAACCATATAGGAAAAACATAGTCATTGGAAAGGGTGTGTTATTTGCAGTACATATTTCCAGTGATAAATGTGATATCCCTAGCAAAAATTTATGTAAAAGAAATATAAGAAGTTCATGGAACACATATTCCAAACTAAATCTTGGGAAAAACATCTTACTGAGTGCTCATTTGGTTTATTATGGCTAAGGAAATTCGCAAAGGTAGTGCAAAAGTCTTTGGAAATGAAAAGAAACATTATTTGGCATGCATTTACGAAAATAAAGGAAAATAGGAGAAAATGAAGGTGAAAGGTCACAAGTTGCATGTGAGGATGAAAATGAAGGAAAATAATGTAAAATTGAAGAAAAGAGAGGCCTCATAGATAAAAAGGATTTTGAGGATCATTTGGTAAGGTTTTGTCAGTTTAGTTTTGGAGCTCTTTCTCTTTATTATCTCTCTCTCACACTCTTGGACACTTAGATTTTTATTGGAGCACTTCAGTATCGGATCAATGAAAGAAAAGAAGGAAAGGGGAAGCAAAGATCAATTAAGGCATAACAGGATCAAGTAGCTACAATGAGATTATTTGCAAGTATCGATTTGCATGTGTGATTTCCTTGATATTTTTGGCATGCATGGTTATGCATGTGTGTTCTTGGTACTCTTTATGTCATTGGAATGCGTTTTTACACATGTGACAATGATTTTCAACCTAGCCTTGACATTTATGGATAGCCTTGAGGTGATGGGTTCTCATGTTTTGGTGGAGCTGGATTGTCGGATGGATTCAAAGTTGAGTGAGGTGGATCTATGAAAGGAATAACATATGGCCTAGTGATCTCTGAACTGAACTGTGGATTGTGATAAATCCATGACATAGCAACCCCTAAACCAGACTATGGGTTGTGGTAAAGATAAATTTTGTGTTGCCTAAATGGGCCTATGAATCCTCGATCGATGAATGTGTTAGCCTCCTGCTACAACAGGTTACTCATCTTTCATGATTGACATTTTTACATGCCAAATATGTCATACTTTGCATGCTGCAATGTTCCATATTTGCTACAAAGGCCAAAGAAGGATGGCATGAGAGTGTGCTAGTCTAAATGCCACTACTATGTTCCAATTTTGATGTGCTATTCCATTTTTGAATAATTTTCAGTTAAAGGGAGGTCGAAACAGTTTAATCTTGGTCTCCCTAGGCTTCAATTTCCTGTTGTAGAATATAGAGAATCATTATCTGTCCAAACAACTTAATCTTGGCAGATTCTTAGACAGGTAGAGAAGCAAGGGTGCTCAACAGCTTAATCTAAGCCCCTGGATGAAATAAGTGTAGATGTAGATAGGACGACAGTCAAAAGAAAAGGGGATAGTCAGGGTCTGCAAGTTCAAGTGCACCCAAACCAAAAGAAGAAAAAATGCTAGGTAAGTAGGCTGGGTAGGTAGTTTTGAGGTTGCAGAATGTGTATTTGTGATCAATTTCATGTTTTCAAGTGTCATATCTATTTTAGGTCACAATTATCAGACAATTTTCATTTGGAGGAGCTCAAGCGAGGCATGACTAACTTCCCCCTTCTCCCCTACTCCCTAAATCACTCACTAATTTCCATGAAGAGGTCAAGATCTGCTTGATATCTCTTAGTCTCATCATTTTCATATCAATTGCCTTGGTAAAGACCTGCTTTACTCAAGGAATGTTCATACTTCCTCTATAAGTCCTATTTCCCCTTTATAGCCTAAGAGTTATACACTTAGCGCTTTCCTGTCACAATTCATATTAACTACTAACTCTAATATGTAACTCCCTATCTATCTCCCCTTCCCCTACTAAAACTATGTTAATAACTCCCCTATATACTTATCCCCTCCCCTTGGTTGAAAAATAACCATAAGTATACTTGGGAATTGCTAAGTTTGCCTGAAACTTAGCAAGAACCCTCATCTTGCCTTTCTAAACACCTTCCAATGCATTAGGACTCATTCCTATGCATGAAATCCCTCTTTTAGGCCTTGATTCCACCTTTCTAAGGCATAAAAGCCCCTTATAATGCTTTCGGACTCCTTCCTTCAAAACCCATGTTCCGCCCCTATCCTAAAGTCCCACATTTAAATATTTAACCCCGCACATTTAACCCCAAAACCCACTTTTCTAAAGTTCCCCCCCCTGCCGAATTAAAAAATTAAATAATGGTACGCGGGCCCCATCCTTATCCCTCTGCTGCCTTATCTGTCCCACCAGCTGTCAGATCTGTCGCGCCTAAGATCTACGGTGGGCGGGTCTTTTCCCACCTCGATATGCCGTGGGTTAGCATCCGGGAGATGGGCGGTTTTCCCGTTGTACTCCCGCCACGCGTCACCCTCCCGACTGTGGCGGAGGCCCCTCCCTAAATACCGCCTGTGCACAAAAGCGGTGCGTCACAAACCGGATACCACTTCCCCCTAAATGACATCACCCTGCCGCGTCATCAGCCTGCGTCGGCCTCCTGCCACTGTGTCATATGCCACATCACTGCCACAGTACTGCCACGTCATCACCCTACCATATTGCCACGTCACCCCGCTGACGTCACCTTGCTGACGTCACCTCCATACTGGGGCCCACTACTGACATCATCCGCCGTACTGCTGACATCACCCGCCAAAAAAGCGCGCAAGTGTAAAATCGCAGCTTAGGAAGCCAAGATTCAAAATCTGAGGGAATTTTAGCAGTTTAAAAGAGTATCAGAAGCAGAAAGAAGCCAAAACTCATGTCAAAGTGTATCAGTGTTGCGGCAAAGTGTATCAGTGAAGATGTTTTCAGTGCTCAAAGCTGATGAAACATTAAAGAGCCCCCCAGCAAGTCAAAGAAACAGTAAAAGCCATTTAAAGGCTCTCAAATCACAGTTAGTACACATTGAAGTCACATGAGATTAGTGGACCAAAGCTCAAAGCACAATTATTGCAGAAGCATTGCATCAAGCCACCAAGGACACCGTATTAACTCATTTTGATCCAGCTGCTTCTGGCACAGCTCAATAGATATTTACTTGCATTTAATTTCAGCACAAGTTTAGGTTTAAAAGGCTTTTCCCGCAGACCTGTTTAGGTTAGCTGTAATAAATACTCTTAGATATTTTCACTATAAAGACATCCCTGAACAATGGAATAAGGGTTGGTTGGTTGGTCGGTTAGTTTGTAAATGCACTCCAAGAGAGACTCGCTCTGTATCTGACATGTAATCAAAGATTGCTGAAAGCTTGGAGAATGGATTGTTTGATGTGTTGTTAATGTCTCTAAAGAGTGAATGAGGGAAATATTGTGCTGCTTTATGAATCAATAAGTATTCCTTACCTCCGTTATTTCAATTTCACATATGCTCAAGTCACAGAACAAAAGTCTGGTTTAAAATTTGCTTACCATCACTCTATGCTCAGTTTTTGTGGCTTCTTAATGTTTTCCTCTTGATTTAGGCATAAATATGGATTCCTTATGGCTCATATTTGTCTATTTCATATATGAATGGATGTTATCTAGGAATTCTTAGCTGCTCCCAGGTAGGGCTTGTTTATGTTTGCTCTGCTAACCTGATTGAGAGATTCTTTGTTGCCTCTGATTCCTTGGCCTTCAATCCATCTTCATTTAGCTTGAGTATTGTTTCATGAGCAGCTACCTTGCCCCTCTTTCCTCTTGTGACCAAGAAAATGCACCAGCAACCTTACTCCATGAATCCATGCCCAATGGTTTGAACTTGTCACACTATGCATTGCCTCTCTACTTAAAAGCAACCTCCTTCCACCCAAACAAAAACAAAACCCCTTGAACCCAATAGCTAGCCTAAAATCATCATCAACAAAGCTAAATCATTAAGAGAGAGCCTTCTCTGATTGTAGGTGGGTAGAACCTGCAGTCCAAAGATTGGTTTGTGGTTACCTCGGCCGTATCCCTTCAGGAGCTTAGGGACAACCTGAGTGTTAACAGAATGGAGGGGTATACAGTAAATCATAGAGGTGGGTGCCCTTGATCATGCCTAGGAACCCTTTTTTGGTCAATGGCAGAATATACAGTGATGCTTGGAGGTTGATGTCTCGATTATGATCTAGTGATCCCTAAATCAGACTCGGGATTGCGATAAAGCCTAGAGACTAGGAGACAGTAAAATTCCTCATGGTGAAGGTGGAGAAATATGTTGCAATCCATGCTCATTCAGTTTTTTTTTTAATTTATGATTCCCATATTCATGGTTAGAATATGGCATGGGGGTGACTAGCTGAAAGGAAGATTTGGTTAAGCCAATCTATGGTTGGGTGGTTAGTGGAAGTCCCAAACATAGTTGGATTTTTCATTCATTAATAAGAGTTCCTTCTCCATTTATATCATGTGTAAATGTGTTGGTTCATATGTGGATTTTATGGTTGTTGCATCCTTATTATTTCTTTTGTTTATATGTTGGTTATGATTATGTTTTATGACAGTGATGATGCATGGCTCTCATCATGTTTTGATTTGTAAATGAATGAACCATGAATATATGACCTAATAGATGATAATGTAGCTAATGTGATAAGGTATCAATGCTTCTTGACGATTCTTAGATAAGTATGAGACCTATATGCTTAAATCTATTGTTATGAACTTTAGAATGCATATTTTGGACATGTTTGATGAAATGTGTGTCATGGTTAATAGGGGTCCAATCAAGTCTATGTTCAAGTATTTTCATTTGTATCTTTGTTTCAATGTTACTTTTCATTTATGGAAGTTTCATGAAGTTTCGAGTAGTGGCCTGAGACATGGCGCTAAAAACTGGAATATAATCTAGGGTTGCTGGATCTTAACTAGTTGAGAAAGGCCCGAGTTGTTTGCATTCCCTTGTTGTGAGAGCAACTGGAGAGCCCCAGTCACATGAATTCCCATTTCTTGGGAGCAAATGATTCTCTAGGTTAGTAAGATGTTGGGTTTCCTCAGGAATTGGTCACCTAGTAAGGTTGGTTAGCTCCTAGAGGTTTTGTAGCATGTGTAGAAGGTCAAGTTGGTTTCATTTTGTTGGTTCCAATTTCTTAAATGTACATGGGGAGTAGAATCATATCATAGTAGCCTCTTGTCACATGTTTACCCCAGAGGACCGATTAACTTGGGTAAATTTGAGAGGAGGGTGTTACAGAGTGGTATCAGAGCATGGGTCAACACTTGGAATGGATGGAAGGAATTCTTTTCATGCATACATGACAATTTCATATGTGTTCTTTAAATTTGTGGAATATGTGCTTGTTGTGTATGCATGGTGGTGGTCATTGTTGTCATTGTGTCACCATGCGGAAGTTGAAGATGTTGTTGTTGGGATGTGTTGGTCATGAATGCATGTCAGTTGTATATGCATTTTTTATGCATGTCAATGTCTATATGTTGTTATGAATGCATTTTCATGGTTATAGTTGTCAAACATGAGGTCATTGTAATCATTTTAGGTCATAATGATGCTATTGGTATGTTACGATGATGATGTGTTGGTTGAAATAAAGTAGGAGATGCATATCATCAAAGTGAAGTTGTGGCACTAGATTTCTGGGTGAGAGAATATTGTCATATAGCTTTGTATGTTTGGCATGAAGGTATGTGGTTAATGGTTGTTATAAGAATTACGGTTATATACATGTCTGTCAGTGTACGGTTTTCGTGCTTACATGTATGATATATGTTAGTTAATTAGAGTGATCATATGTACATGTGTCGATTAGTCATGAAGGATGGTAACTTGTTGTTGTATGTGCGGTCATATGCCTGATGATTATGATCATTGCAGTTTAGTTCTTGATGTTATTATGTTTTTTGCTAATTTGGATTGACCTATGCAGATGATTATGGTTATGGCATTTAGGTATTAGTGAATATATTGTGATATTATGACATTTTAATTTACACTAATTGTTCATATGTGACTGTTATGCATGAGTGAAAATTGTTTATGAGTTTAGGATGTAAACATGTTAGCTAGTTATTGTTATGAATATCGTGACCTTATTTATGTTTGAGTTGATGTGTTGTGAATTTATATCATGCTAATCTAGATTTATTGTGCGGACAAGATAGCCTCCCCTGAGATACATTAAGGTATGATTTTTCTTATGTCATCTACTTGGCACTTGAATGGTTGATTATGTTGTCTATTTGGTGTTTGAGTGTTTGGTATATATTATGGCATCTATCTATTGTTTGAATGTTTTATTAATTGCATGATATGATTATTTTTCTATAATATTGAATGAAGAAATGATCTTGTTTTAAGATGATCGTGTTAACAGAATATGTGCTAAGACAGTTGAAATGTACTTGAGTGTAAGAGGTTGCTAGTTGTAGTATTGTGATTAACGACTATGAGTTTTGATTGTGACATGGTTGTTAGTATTAGCAAAGGTTGATGTCAATTAATAAGACATGATGTTTTGATCTTAGGAACATGTGAGTGACATGTGTGAGCAGTTGTAGGGCAGCATGCTTGGCATTAGCATGACAAGGTAATAGTTGACTTTTCTATATAACTAAAATCTAGGTGATGTGATAACATATAATAAGACTCAATTGCAGCAAGGTGAAAAGGTAAAATAAAAGAATTGGGTGATAATTCCTTTGGCAATATTTGGTTACCACAATTCCAAACGAATGAATGCTTTGAATACAAGAATTCTTATTAACCTAAATTGTGTGTAACATTATGTGGATATATATTATATTCCTAAGCATTTATTTCACAAGTATAAAACTAGTTTCGAGCTATGGCTAGATCCGTCAAGGGAATTGGAGTCCCTTGAGAGATGGCATGGATGTGTTCAGTTGCAAGGTGATGTGCTTGACATATCAAGGTAAGATAACTGGTATATTTACTTTTACACTAATAGTTACATGGTTATGGTAGTATGATGCAAGGGATTGCATGGAAAAAGAGGCTGCCATCAAATCTTGAAGAAGTCTCATGTTGAACTTTCCCTTGGAGGAATTGGGAACCCATGGCGATTGAGTCATGATTTTTTTGATAATTTTATGCCTTTGTTATTTTGTGATTTATTTGAGCTTGATTATGGGTTTTGATTGCGTCTAGTGCAAGGCCTTGCCACTTTGTTTGTGATGTTGTATTGCTATTGGTTTTCAAGGTTTCTTATTGTTGGATTTCTTGTTCTTACCTTTTATGCTTTGAGTGTCTTGAGAATTGGTTGGGGAAAGAGGAAAGTTAGTGGAGGTTATGGAGAGATGAATGAATCTAGTAGGAAATGTAAGACTTAGATGAATTCGGTGCATGTATAAGGGTAGCTAAAGGAAAGAGTATGATAGTGGATTGGATTGAATGGGTCCATTAGGATAAAAGAACAATGGAAAAAAAATCATGAGAAAGGTAGTAAGAAATGTAAAGAAAATGGACTTGAGGTGTCAAATGCCTTAGCTAAGTTGGGAATTGTTGTTCTCAATGTTGTTCATGTTGTACATAGATAAAGTGAGTTATCTTAAGCTTAATCTTGTGATAGTTGGTAATTATGTTGTGATCATGATTATGATAATGTCTATATATGTATATATGCATGTATGTGTGTGTCATTGTCTGATGGGATCATGTTTATTTTATGTTAATTTTATATATGTGTGTGTATGTTTTTGTGTCATTGTTTGACACAGTTCTCTAGGATGATTCTTGTAGAGGAATTATTTCTTATGCAAGTGAATGGCATGAAGAGGTTCCTGGTTTATGGGGATTCAAGTGGGAAGGGTAACTCGAAGATCACACTCACAAATTCCCATCGATAACCTTGCAGACTTTCAGTTTGTTTGATGCACCTAATCTTTGTTCGTGCATCCCACATTTCATCTTGTGGGTTGAAATTATACAACAATTCTTCCTTCATTTCTTCCCAAGTAGAGATGTCCTCAGCATCGCCATGGGAAATATGATCCACTCTCTGCATCCACCACATCTTGGCATCCTTCGTAGGGAATTGGGTAGCAACCTTTACCTTGGCCTCTTCCGATGCAAGTTCCAATTGTTGAAGGTATTGTTCCATATCCCACAAAAAGTTTCCAAGTGTTTTTGTGCCTCTCATTCCATCATATGCATCTTGTTCCTTAAGCTTGATGTGGGCAGCTTCGGCAATTGAACCTTGACCCACTTCCTTCTTCAAAATCACAATTTAGTTCAAAGCTTCAGAAAGACTCTTCCACAATTTTGTGATCTCATCCATGCCTTGGTTCTTCACATCTTCAAGTTCCTTGAATTCAGTCACAGTTTTCTCGTATCTCCATTCAAGATACTCATATCGCATCTTGAGGTATGCATAACTCTCTCCCTGCTCAGTGAACTTCTCCCTAAGTTTAGCACTCTCTGCCTCAAGTGCATCCATATTCATGTTCAACACATCCATTTGGTCCAACATATTGTTCATGAAAATTGCCTCAACGTTCATGTTGGACTCACCGATTACCTGTGGTTCCTCTCCAACACTTTCCATCATTTTACTCTATGAACATGTTATGACCATAAACTATGCCTTCATTTAGCTTGGCCCTGACTTGTTGCCTTGCCCCTACAAAACTTCCTTTATGTCACACTACAACGAATCACTAAACTTCGCTATGTCACCCACTTCCTTTGAACGGACTATGATACCAAATGTCATGGCCCCATGCTAATGACGACTTAAGTCCACCATGGGCATTGTGAAGCACTGACTAACTCTTTCATTTCACCACTACTAAAATATTTTCGACTACACCTACTACTAACACTTATTTTATTTTTTGTTCAAGTGTTCTTGATTTATTTATACAACGGAATTACATTTAACTTCATTTAACATTCAATGTACGATAGCCATACATGTGCAAAGTGACAATAGTGTGATATCCTATAGTAAAGACAACTATGATGAGAGGGGGCAACTCCCCAATAGTTCACCCTAATTATTATAATCAAACTTTTGTAAATATTTTACAAGTATAATCACAATATACAAGTTTGTAGCAGCTGCCTAATTTCCCAGCAACTCGTATACCTATTATGCCCAGGTTGTGCAACCTATCGTTGCTTTGGTGTGAATTCTTCCCAATTGTGTAGCTTGTCATGTAGCTTTCCCACACTTTTTGCCTAGTCATGTAGCTCATTGTGCAACTAGCCCACAATTTTGCCCAATCAGGAAACCTATCATGCAAATTTCCTACACTTCTGCCTAGTCGTGGAGATTTCCCATGCTTCTTCCCATTCTTGCAACCTATCGTGCAGCTTGCCCACACTTCTTCCTAGTCATGCATCCTATCATGCAGCCAACCCATAAACCCCAAATTCTTTTCCCAGAACAAAAGACTATCTCGAATGGTCATGCAGCTCACTAGGCGATTCTAACCCTACCTATTTCCTTTGTTGTGCCTTTCGTTGCCCTTAGTGTGAATTCTGATTTTCTGTGGTTTTCCTCTCACTCGAACTTGGTTACCAAACTTTCCCTTGGTCGAATGACCGTTCTCCAATATATATGTATTCCTCACTTATGGTTGACACCTCTTCATCTTTTGAGCTGACCTGCCATGTCATTAAATGCCTCATCCAACCTATTGTTGATGCGTGAACACACCTTCATGGATGGGCGCACCCCTAGGATGACCTGCTGATAGGAAGGAGGGCATGCCTTGTTGTAGCATCCATGCTAACCTCCTCCGCTCGTCATCGATTTGTTCTTTGTTACACACGTCGTTCCATGTTGTGACTCAACGTGTTGCTACCACCCTGCACCATTTCTTCCATGTCACGTTTCGGCTGAGTTGCCCTCATCGAGGCACCCCATGGTGCAAGCCGCTACAACATGCATGGTTCCACCAACTCGGTCGCTACTATAAGTCATGTGGGTAGGTGCTCTCCAATTTGGCTCAGTTAAGCGTGCCTGCTATGCTCGACTTGCCCGTTTTATTAAATGCTTCTCCACATGTTCGTGGGTGGTCACAGGCGCTAGTTGGCCATAGTGCCAGCTCGAGGCCCTGACAGAGATGGTCTCTTTAGCAACAATAAGAATTGTAGGTTTTCATGGATTCATAACCATTCAAAATTTGCAGCTTGAGAAAGAAGAAATATACACATAATTTCATCTTGAGGAATTACTATTGCAAATTACGTTTATTTATTTTTTAAAATTATGGAAGGAGATATTGGGAAAAAAAAACAAAATCCCAAAGGAACAGATGCACTCTTGTGAGTTCCAATTTGTCTCCCAATTTTATCCAGTGTGCATGCAATATATCGAATTTTATAATAGTTGAATGTTCATCTTGTTCGTGAAAAGTGATGCGTAATTTAGTCAACTTCCTCATCGACAAGTAAATCAAGATTCACACAATATGCTAGATTTATAAAGAATCAAAATCATTATTAGAATCTCAAATTAACCTCGTGTATTCTCTTATAGTCATATTAATTTCTAAACATGACCTCGAACATATAACTTTGGAAATAAAAATGAAAGTTCTAACATGAATCTAATTTCATTAAGAGATTAAGTTTCACCTTCCTGCAATGTCTTTGATCTTGGGTGCATATATGAAATTGTCCAATGTTTGGCATAATTTTAAAAATCAAATGGATGGATCAATATCAAACTAACGGACTGGGATCAAAGAAATGGGAAATATCTAGCCAGCCTTATTGAAGACGATGGAAGGGTCGGGCTTAGCAAGTGCCTAAATAAATTTATTTACTTATTCTAGATGGTAGGCTATATTTCATTAATTAGTTTTTAATAAATTAAAGATAAAAGCAGACAAAAAAACGTAATTATATTATATAAGATATACACAACGTTTTCTAATAAATTTAAAATGAACTTATTTTGTCGAATACAATATTCTATATATTTTAACAAAATACTATATTTTCTTACTCAAAAATATAAAATTATAAAAAAAATCAAAAAAACCTATACAATAATATTCATAAACTTAATATCATCAAAACCTAAGAATTTACCCTGATGTTGTATTAAAAGGTTAAGGATAATCCTTCAAGTCTGTAACTCCACACCAAATACAAATATTATCATTTAACTAAAAGGAACTTTGGATACCAAACATTTATATTTTAATTATATTTGTTTTTAGGGTAGTTTAATTTGTTTATGTTTTATTTTTATCTTATTTCATAATATATTATGCCGAAATGAAATGCGTCCGAAGGTAACCTCCACACCAAA
>APFE031110585.1:25813-102631 GCA_000404065.3 Pinus taeda
TAATGATTTAATTTAAACAAAATTAACTCAATAAAATATACTTAAAAATAAGCAGTACCTTAAATAGGGTTCGGTATTAAGTGCATGATTTTTGTAGTAATGGCTTTTCTTAGCAAATGAAATTATAATGATTTCCAGCGAACTTCAATGGTCTACAGAATATCAAAAACTTAAAACCAGATCACATAACTTACAGAACTTGAAATCACACTCTAAATAACTTTAAGTCCACGTTCAGTGAAAACATCTCATCATACCATAAACGGCCATGCCAAGAATATATTATAGCCCTTATTATTATAACGCCATCTAACTGAATACACATATTTCTATAATCGACGATATTCTTCTTATTACCATTACACTCGCTAAATACATAACACGCTATAATTCTAGCACAAACAAGCATCGATGCTATAGCCGGGATCGCCTCATCCCCGACCACCGCTGCCTCCGCCTCCTCCTCCTCCCGGACCCCAGCCTCCACGAGAATGGTCGCTTCCTCGCGGCCACCCCCGCCTTCATATCCTCCAGGACCACCGCTTCCGCCTCCTCTAGGACCTCCACCGCCTCGTGGACCACCCCCACCTCCGCCTCCTCCAGGACCGTCGCCGCCTCGTGGACCACCCCCACGTTCGCCTCCTCCAAGACCACGACCGCCTCCGCCTCCTCCAGGACCTTCGCCGCCTCGCGGACCACCCCCGCCTCCACCTCCTCCAGGACCACTGCCTCTGCCTCCTCCAGGACCGCCGCCGCCTCCTGGACCACTACCACCTCGGCCTACTCAAGGACCGCCACGTCCCGGAACACCACCACCTCCACCTCCTCACGGAGCATCTCGTCCTCCACCGCTGGCGCCATGAACCATTGACGCCTCCACAGAAGAAGGAACATCACTCAACATTCTGAGGCTCAATGAAAGAAAAATGGTGAGCATAATAGAGAAATACATAATCATCGTGGCACGATGCAACTCCATTCTTGTAGTGTATAACTCACTACACTTGCTGAAACAACAGACCTCAGTAGTTAATTTGAACAAGAGAATGTGAGTAAAATGCATCAGTGCCTATGTTATGAAACCAGCTCAAGAAAAGATAGAAAAGATAGATCAACGACTTAGAATTCAGCCTCTTCGAGGGGGCAACCTCCTTTACATTACATAAATGAACAATTCTTGGATGATACAAATGAAAAGACCTCCTTTCTATATATAGGGGTCTAAGGGCTCATAACATAATCAGAGCCGACATAACAATAATAATGTAAGGGCACAATAATAACAATAGTGGGCTTCTATGGGGCACAATAGTAACAATATGGGCACTAAATGGGTACATCAATATAATAAGGGGGTTGTACTAATAACAATAAGGGGTTACACTAGTAGTATAGGGGTTTAACAAAAAGCCTTTTTACAGCAAGAAAATTACAGCAAAATAATTTTTCCAGCAAGCAAACTTATCTGTTTTCAGCCCAACAGACCACCTGGAAACTTTGTTGTACACGCGTTACGGACCGTACGGATGTACGGACGTACGGGCTGTACTGATGGCTATACGGACTTTACGGACAGACCTCGACTTTTGTGCCGAAATCAGTTCCTCGATATTCGTGCCCAAAAATCAGTTTTTCTTAGTTTTCAGCAAAAAAATCAGTTTTCTCTGCTTGTTCTTGCTGCTGTTCTGCTTGTCTTTCTGCTGTTCTGATTTTACTGAAGAGCTGCCTGGTATGTGTGCCAAACGGTTGCCTCTTTCTCCTTCTTGTCCAAAAATCTCCCTTGCTCTCTTGCTCTCCTTCTCCCAATCTTCTCATGAAAGAATGAATGATCTTTTCCTCCTTTTCCTCCTTTAACCCAACCCTAAATCACTTTTGGGTGATCCCTAAATCCAATGGCTAAGATAGATTTAGATCAATGGCTGAGATTAAATGCACATTTAAATCTCACTTTCTATTTTTTAAATTCACCCACTTTAATAAAGACCCACTTAGTTCATTTATTTCCAAAGTCACTTTTTCCTTTCTAATTTTTCATTGACTTTATAAATAAAGTCACTTTAAAATTAGACTTAGTAACTTTATATCACTTAAAGTCACTTTAATTAAGATTTTTAACTTTATAAAAATTATAAAGTCACTTTAGGAGAAAAATTAAAATATTTTGGACACTTTTCCCTAGGCCAAAGATCAAAGCCTAAGGGAACCACCTGTCCTCCGGTACCAAATTTCAACATGACTCGACTGTCTTTAACTCTCAAAATTTTTGCCGATCAACTCTCTTCCTTCTGGAGTAAGCTATTCAAGTTTTGAAACCAGATCAACAAGCCAATCAAAGATACTTCAACAATGGCAAAAAATCCATTGGATTGCATTGAAACCAATAACAGTTGTGCTCTCTGCAAAGCGCACTGCTTTATGATAGCCCGGTTCATAAAGCATTTTAATGAACTCAAAGCAGAAGTTTAGTCAGAGAATAAATCAAGGAAGAAAAAACTTGAAAAACAGAAGGTGGAAATCGAAGGCCTCAAAGAGAAATGCAATCACTTGGAAGAAGCAATCAGTTACATAAAAACGTTGAATCAAAGTATTCAAGGCGAAGCATCCACCAAAAACAGTGATAAGAAAGACCAGCCGCTTGATGACTCCGTCAACCAGTTCTGGGGATAAATCCACATGCATTGTAAATATTGTCTGCTTCTAGGTCAGTTCTTACGGCAATATAGCCGTTATGTCTTCCAAATTTTAAAAAACAAGAATAGTGAATTCGATTTCGGTACTGCGTGCCCATTTTGCACCAATTCAACTGTGCTACCTCAAGCATATGTATTGGGACTTGTCCCTCTTTTGCAATTTTTTAATATATAAATATCTGACTGTGTTAAAAAAAAATTACAGGATTTCATGTAGTGATCATGTAATCACACAGGATCCTACTTGTTTGTTGTAATTACATATTTTGGTGTCTTTGAGTAACTTTCATAGATTTATGCTTTGAATCATTTAATTAATTAGATATTTACTATTTTATTTGTGTTTTCATAATAGAAAGAGTTATTGTAATTAGAATTTTCTTTTAAAACTCAGAACGTTAATTTTACTTAAATTTATTTTCAGAATAGTTTTAATTGATTTTGATGAACAAATAATTTAGATGGGGTATCTAGTGAGGAAGAGTGATATATCCTATTGAATATGTAACTTTGTGTTAACAAGTCAAATTTCAAATTAAGAATTTGGAAATCAGTATAATGTGAATCAACTCTTATATCTACCTGTATATGTCTTGTGACTGATTTTGATAAGAAAAAAATAAGAATCAGTTTTACACACACAGTGTTTTACCTCGAAGTTTACCTACCCAAATTGAAAAAATAAATGTTAAATTATTTATTCCCACTTTATGACTTGACAAGGCATATGGAGCATTTGGTTCATTAGTTTCAGGAGTAGCTTAAGCTAATGTATAATAACTTATTGACGCACAATATATGTTGTCTCGTTATTGTTCTTTATTAAATCTTATTTTGTGTTTTTTCTATACACCGTGTCATTTATTCATACCAAGATTAAGTTACACATATCTAAATAAATATGTATAACTCATATACATACTACAACTACCCATATATAGTCGAGGTGACTTATGCAGAGCCTGTGAGGGACTTATTTATTTAAGAACCCGAGACTGTTACCTCATTAAGAGTAAGGGTTCTTAACCTTTTCATTCCCCTGTGGGAACTAACCTAGGTAATTTCTTTTTTCAATTGATTAGAAGCTTGTGTGTGTGTGTGTGTAGTCCTATGAGTGTGTATGTATGCTTAGAGCGCTCTCTTGAGCCACATCACCTTTTTTAAGATTCAATTATAAGGACTAGAAATCAAACTAAGAACTAGATTGCAAACACCATACTCTATTACTCTATTGTATAAAGAGTTTATACCTATGAAAATAGACTTTCAAGACTCTTTGTAACCATTTACCTTACGCACACTATAGTATCTAGTTTCATTGATAGGGATTTACTTGTCACAAGTTAGCGTTGTACAATCTAGGATACACCAATAGAAAATTATCTACTTTAAGTCTTAGACAGATTCTCATATATTCTACTCTTCTTGTGACAATTATATATATATATATATATTATATATATATAACTAGATTGAACTTAATAGAATAGATACCTAATCTCCTTGTGGGATGCGCCAAAATATATTATAGTCCTCCCAACCATAATTTGATCTCGTCAACCAACTACCCCCAAGCCCTACTCATCAAACAAAATGTTGTGTAGAATTGATGGCTTCTCCCAAATATCCTATGTTGTTTTTTCTTGTTGGAAATGTTGTCTCTAGGTTATCTATTTCCACATAAATCAAATCCCTAGAAAAGTGAGTAACTTGATGAACATGTGGTGAAAATTGCAATGTAACATTTAGAAGAATCTATCAAATAATGTCACATGCAAATTCTTCTCTTCATTTGGGTTGGTTCTTGTCATCCTTAGGGGGTGTATGTAGAGTTGCATGTGTTGCTTTCCCTGTAGATTTGCAAAATAGACACAAGAAATAGCATAAAAGAATTCCTTTGATATACAATAAGGTTGTCAAAGTGGGTTACAAAATATATTTTGTAAATAATTTTGGAGTTCCCTTGAACATTAGCTTTAAATGATGAAAGAAAATTCAGATAAAAATATTTTAAAATAGTTTTGTTACCAAAATAAATGCCTATGAACTTCTAAAACATTACATATAAATCATCAAAATACCAACATACTCTAAGTGCCATATAACAGCATAACTAAGGTTTATTATGCATAAATCAAAGCCTTTGATTGTGTCAAAGAGATAGCTATAGATATAGTGTAATGATGTTTCCTACATAATAATATAGAAGATATAAGATAGAGAGAGAAATTGAGAGAGAGTGTAAACTATTATTAAAGAATATCCAAGTAAATAAGGAAAAAATAATTCCCTCTCCCAAGTAAATCTACTTCAAGTAACCAACCCTTTACAAAACAATTTAAAAAAGCAGACCAACTAAAATAATTTTATGTGACACAGAGAAAGAAACAAAATATGGGTTTGTAGTTGTTACAAACATCAAATCCAGAAAGCCAAAAAAAATTAATTACAAACTTGTATCGGTCATATTTTGGTGTACGAACACGGGATTATAAAATAATTCCCGCAATCAAATCGTATAGGGCAAGCACCTCAATAAAAATGGTTATGAGGATCATGCCCACAAGAAGATTAGGCTACTAGGAATTTTCTCTATAACCAAAAGGAAAAGTAGTCATAAGTAAGAGAACAAATAATATATTTAATTTTAATACGACTGTCAATTCTCCTCACCTATTTTATCTCAGAATTAGGTACACATGCACAAGTGGAATGAGAATTGATTTCTAGCATCACATAGAGATTCAAATTGTGGTAATCAAAAACAATAATTCTAATCAAAATTTGGACATAATTTGATCATGCTTTATGTGTTATTAATTTTAAAGATAGAAAATTTTAAACATGCTCAATAAATTGTTCTCCTTATTAGGAGATAAATAATTAAGAGATTGAATCGTCGTGAAGCCCTCCCAAGACCAAGCCAACCACCAAAAAATCTTCCTTGAACAAAAAAAGATATCCAATGAGTCAACAAGTCTGACCTTACCAACAATGTAACTTCTCTAAATTTTGGCTTCATCAATTAGGTCTATAACTTTGGTCTCCAAAAACTCGAACCTGCAGTAACCTAAGAATCATAGAAACTCACACGAGTGGGCCAATAATAGTAGTGTTGAAAGGTGCAACTAGGTTCGGTCTTCATAATGACATGTAATTATGATTTTATGTAAAGAGATGTAAATAAGAAAAATGAGATTATTATATTGACTTGCTTCATGGGTTTCATGAGCAAGGGATTTGTTTTTGAGTTGAGACTCCCATTGAGAATATTTAGGATTTATTTTTCATCTAGTCATAAAATATAACGGTCATTTTCATGTAAATGAAGTCATGTTACACTTTGTAAAAGGTCATCTTGTCTATGTAAAGTATCCTCCAAAAAACTTTTCATTTAACCTCATCAAGTTGGCCTACAAACGTTTAAGAAGTTGTTAGAACAAGTTGCCCTACATCCAGCTGTCAAGTCAACCTAAAGACCCAATGAAGAGGGGTATAAGTAGAGGAACTTGGCCTCCATTCTAAGCATAAGGTTAAAACTCAATCTAGCGAAGAGAAGTGCAGAAGGAAGTGCAAAAAAGAGGTAGTGAAAAGGGTTTTATCTCAAGCTAAAAGGGCACTCTTCTAGGGTAACAAAGAAAGATTCTTCTGGGGAAAATGAAGTAGAATATTCTGGGGCAATGAAGCAATATCTTCTGGGGTAGCGAAGAGATATCTTCGGAGGCAATAGAATCTTTTGGGGCAGAGAAGAAGTATCTTTTGGGGAAGTGAAGAAGGGATATTCTGGGAGGCAGTGAATAGGTCTCTTCTAGGATAGTGAAGGAAAGCATCTTCTGGGATAGCATAGGAAAGTATCTTTTGGGATAGAGAAGTAGAGACTGAATTTCTCTAGAAGACCTAGAGACCAAGATTCTCTATGGTAGTTGTGAAGGTGCAGTATAAGAAATAGAGACTGAGTTTCTCTGGAAGGAGCAAGAGAAGGAAAAGCTAGGAAGACCAGGTTGGTGACAAGGTTCATGGAGAGGATAGTAGAGTCAATGGTTAGTGTCATTTTCTTGGTACTTATCAATTGAATATCTATAAGAATCATTTTGATCGAGTTTTCCTCTCAAGAGGTGAGAGGTTTTGGCCTTAGCTGAAGAAGACTATGTACTGTGTCACTTGTTGTTATTTATTTTGATAATTGTCTTGATGAATAGAAAACACTAATAAGCTAACAAAGTGAAAGATCATAAGAAAAAAAAATCATATCACAAGAAATTATCAAGTAGAGAAATTGTTAACATTGAATTCCCTATATTTCTCAACAAGTAGGAGGCCAAACTTATTTCTTTTGTTGAGATTCTTCTTTTCTTCGCTAGGGTGATTTCTTGTCTTCTAGCCTCCTCAAACTACTTGTCTATCGCAGTTCAAATTCCTAGATGTGTGTCACTAGAGGATGTTGAAGTCCTCTCATTTATAGTCTTCACAAGGGCTAGAGTGGGCCTCTTTAGGCTGACTTCATCATGGATGGTCGACTTGGTCATGGGGTCTTTTTATACTTTTATAAACATCAAAATAATATTTTATTTCCTGATACAAGAGTCCAATCGGGTCTATTACATCATAACACAAACTTTGACTCAAGACAAAAACCCTAGAGCACTTAATGGGTGCTTAGACCCAGGAACCAAAAACTTTGAGCATGAAACCCATGATTTAATAAATATATTTTCTTTTACAATAATTTTATTTCTCTTTTGATAAGTAAATAAGAGATACATCATGTCATGAGCCAAATACAAGTATGCATACCAATACTAGTTAAAAAAAATAATAGGAACTTCGCATTTTACAGACCTTCAATGTCTTCTTAGGGTAGATTTCTCCTCAACTAAACTCGTCTCTCCTTCTTTGGTACTTTACATTTCTTCTTATCTGCAAACTTTATCTAAAATTAATTTCATGTGTGATTTGTCTTAAAGGAGGTCAAATTTATACTTTATATAGCCTTTTGAGGGCTCTTTAAGCCCAATGTGAGGCCAACTTTAGGTAATTAGTTGACATGGTCTTGGGAGCACTATAAACAATTTTCCAAAATACAAAATAATTTTCTTTATTTCATACAAGAGCACAAATGGGTCTTTACATAATGTCAATGACCTTTTGACTCAATACAATCCTATAGGAATGCAATGGATGCCTGACATATTAACCAAAGACTCAAGCATGAAACCCATGCTTTATTAAAAAAAAAAAATCCAATTTTCTTTCTTCTTTTGATCAATATATAATAATTACATCATGACATGAGAAAAAAGATGATTATGAAGACTAAAATAGTTACATTTCCCAATGTTGAAATTTGGTACCGGAGGACAAGTGGTTCCCTTAGGCTTTGATCTTTGGCCTAGGGAAAAGTGTCCACAAGATTTTAGTTTTTCTCCTAAAGTGACTTTATAATTTTTATAAAGTTACAATCTAATTTAAAAGTGACTTTAAGTGATAAAGTTACTAAGTTTAATTTTAAAGTGACTTTTATAAAGTCAATGAAAAATTAGAAAGGAAAAGTGACTTTGGAAATAAATGACTAAGTGGGTCTTTATTAAAGTGGGTGAATTAAAAAATAGAAAGTGGGATTTAAATGTGCATTTAATCTCGGCCATTGATCTAAATCTATTTCAGCCATTGGATTTAGGGATCACCCAAAAGTCATTTAGGGTTGGGTTAAAGGAGGAAAAGGAGGAAAAGATCATTCTATTCTTTCATGAGCAGATTGGGAGAAGGAGAGCAAGAGAGCAAGGGAGATTTCTGGACAAGAAAGAGAAAGAGACAACAGTTTGGCACACATACCAGGCAGCTCTTCAGCAAATCAAAGCAGCAGAAAGAACAAGCAGAACAACAGCAAGAACAAGCAAAAAAAGCTGATTTTTTTGCTGAAAGCTGAGAAAAACTGAGTTTTGGGCACGAATATCGAGGCATTGATTTTCGGCACATAAATCGAGGTATGTCCGTACAGTCTGTACGGCAGTCCGTACAGTCCATACATCCATACGGACCGTACCGCGCGTACAACAAGTTCCCAGGTTGTCTGTTAGGCTGAAAAACATATAAGTTTGCTTGCTGGAAATTTATTTTGATGAAATTTTCTCACTGTAAAAGGGCATTTTCCAGAAATAAAGAAGAGCACTCAAACTGGTTTTCCCCAAGAGTTGTAGGGGGTTTTTCCAGGGTCAAGTTGACCAAAAACATTAGTGTTTTAATGTGTTTTTATGGCTGTTTATTATTGCTGATTTTTATTTCTGCAATTTCCAGCATTCTGTAAATTTTTCCAGAATTTGTGTTTTCAGCAAATTTATTTTTTCCAGCTTGTTGAATGTATGTTTATGGGAAAGGGCATTTAACTACATGGGAGAAATAAGGAGAAACTGAAAACGGGGGTGGGAAAAACAGAAATTTTTACATGATTCGGTGAAAAAACAGAGAATTTGGATTAAAAGCACAAAAGCAACCAAAGAGGCCGAGGAGGACATATTGGTTGGGTTAATTCTGTTGTTGACTTATCATTCAAGCGTGATATATCTGTGGTATTGCGGATCTGTGGACAGAACTGTGACAGGTGTAGATAGTTAGCTTGTGAAGAAGCCTAAGATTGGTGACAAGAACACAATTAAAACAGAATAGAGGCCGAGGACATTAAGGATATCATTGTTGGGAAATTCTCTGTTGAGGGCTTCAAGCTCAGGAATAGTGGACAGCTCGGTTGAAGAAGTGAAGACCTCAGAACAGTTCTATCTCAGACCTGTGGATAAGGATAATTACCTCAGACTTGAAGCAGCTCGGAACTTTGAACAATTTTATGAACCTTAGATTTGTTGGAGGAGCTCTACCTCAGACCTGTTACAAACAACATTTTGTGAAGGCTTGATAACTCTGTTCTGGAGTTATTTTGGATCTGTGGAGGACTTTAGCATTGCTGTAAAAGGAACAGAATTTCAGCCTTATAAAAGATCTGCAACAGACCTTGTTTAGGAGCAAACTTTTTATTTGTTTGGAGCAGACATTTGATCTTTTTGAGCACTCTTCAACATAAAGAAGCAGATCCGAACACTTCTTTGAAGACAAGCACTAGGATTATTTGGAAACATAAGTTGGGTCCTTTTTGAAGTATACCTGTTGTGCAGTGAAGGCACTTTGAAAGAACAATATCAAATTGATTTTAAGAAAAGACTTATTGTACAAAACTTTTGGAGACAATCCTAGAACAGATTGAAGATATTTTTTGGGCTCATTTGGAAGACATCTTGAAGACATCCTTGGAGCTGAAGAGTGGAGTGTTATCACCCTGTAATTTGAAGGCTGTAGGACAAATCACAAGAATGTGACATCAAACCAACTTCAAAATGGGAATCTAGCCTTTCCAATCCCAAAGAGGGCTCACCTCATCCCGTATCACCATTAAAGCTTTGGAATATGGACATTGGATTCTTTGGTTATGGAATCGCTCTGAACTTTGAAGCTCTGGATCTTCAAGAATGGAGTCACTAGGTGAAAGGTACAACCTTCTAGTGTCTAATCGTTGTTCACCATCAACAATCAGATCTGAGATGCACTTTTCTCAGGAAGATAAAACGTTCTATCCCCAGTATGGTTGCCACTATGTTATCACCCTGTAATTTGAAGGCTGTAGGACAAATCACAAGAATGTAACATCAAACCAATTTCGGGATGGGAATCTAGTCCTTCCAATCCCAGAGAGGGTCTCTCTGTAAAATTTATCTTTGTTGCTTGAAAATCTTAGACTAGTTATGATTGTACTTGGGTTTTGGAATACTGATTGTATTCAATTTAATTAGCATCTATTGGGCAATGGAGTCAAAAGGCAAACTGGATGGTTGCATCAATTTCTCACAGAGTAAACTCAGGGCAAGTTAGGAATATTTACTGGATCTTTCAAAATAATAAGTGGATGATGGTAGAACAATGAAAACCTTCAGCAGAACTAAAGAGCAATTAAGAATTCTTTAGTGTGGCATTCAGTCAATCACGCAGAACTAAAGAGCAATCAAGAATTCTTTAGTGTGACCTTCAGTAGAAAACATACATATTGCAAAAGCTGCTAGAATAAGATACTCAAAAGTAAATCCTATTCATCACATTCTGTTTTGCAATTGGAATTTAGATGATTACTGTGAGACACTTTAACATAAGAAAAACATCACCAATATTTAGGCCACAAGAATCCTATGAATGGTCTGCTTAGTATTGATGCTCCAGTGCTTTAAAAAAAACTTACAATGCTCCAATAGATCACTAATATTTCTGACCTCAAACAATCCACCTCTAATACTTCAAAAGTAGAAGTATTTATACAAAATTTACACACTGTTTACAATAAATGCTGTCTCTAACAGACAAGACATTTTTAGACTATAGATGAACTAAAAAGCTCTAACTGTTGCAGATTAATATTTCTGGTGGAATGTGCTATGCAAAAGCTGTTGCTGTGGAAGTGGGAGCAGGTAGGATGTGGACCCAAATTTGTGGTTGTTCCGACAGATGAACTAGCAGATGCAGATGTATCTCTCTTTTTCTTAGTAATTCACTCAACTGCTTGCTAATCCTCTGACTTGATAATCTGAGACTTTGCTCACTGATGGCTGATACTGTGATTGACCTACTGTCTTATCATCCATTAGTGTCACAAAATATTTTGGAAAATATATAATAATATATATATTCGAATTATATTTCCAAAATATTTTAAATGAAGTTTATAATTAAATTTCTACAAAACCATGTGTTGTTTCCAATCTGTGGTTTTGTTTTCTCTTTCCATGAATTCACAAAACCATGTGTAGTTTTGTTTCTATTACTCCTTCCTCCGTAAATCCATTTTATCTGTATGTAAATTCCTTTTACCCTTGTAGAATACCTGGATGGTTTTGCAAAACCATGTGTTGATTTGTATGGTTGGAAGAGTATTCTCACTTTACTCTTTTATTTTCACCTGCAACATGATTTCACACCTGTAAAATGATTTCACCTTAATCTTCTATCGTGAAATGCATTTACATGAATGCTATCTTTGCTCTCCCGTACATTAATTTCATGTGAAATTTTCCCTTTTATTTTCTCTGATAAATTCATGGCATCTGTGAATTTTGTTTCATGTGTTGCTATAAAACCATTTTACCTTTGAATCTCATTCCACAACGTTAGTCTCATATTGCCTGTAGCTATATAAGTTTACCTCAAGTATGATTTCACCTGTAGCTCTGAAATATTACCGCATTCTCATATCTCTGTATTTCACTTGAAATTAATCCACCCTATATTCCCGTAACATTTATAAGATTCAAAACCAAAACAGTTAATGGTTTATCGCACCGCTTTAAAGTGGTATGGTGGTATTATTTTGGAGGATGCGATATAATTTGGGGCTGCCACGTAGCAAAAATGCGTGCTGGGAAAACAACTTATCTCGCATACTTTTTGAGTGTTAAGTGTTGGATGCGCTGAGTGTGCGATATGGAATTTTAACCGTTCATTTATTTCCACGAATCTCGAGGTAAATAAAAATGAAGGGGGTTTAATTCTTAGTGCGAGGTGGGCCATTGGTTGACTTTGCCGGGGGAAGAGGTAGTATAGGCTTGCGGGGAGAAATTAATATAAAGTCCAAAACTTTATATTAATAGGGTTTTGTGAAGTAAGGGGTAAAAAGAGGGATTATATATATATATTTTGACTTTATGGGATTTACCCCACATTCACAAGGGAACATTCTTCATAATGGTTTATATAAGCCCATAGTTGCATTGTGTTTCATCAAAATAAGCCCAAGGCTACCCACTTGTGATTGGCATTAGGTGTGCTAGGCTTAGGTATTGTGAATGTAGGTTGCATGGAGATGGAGCGGGAGCTAAGCTTTCAGGCTTATTTTTTATGCAAATTTCAATAAAATCCAAGGCTTTAAAACCAGAAGCTTTGCAATATACAACCTTTTGTCACACAAACCTATTTTTAATGATTTGAAAGCAGGTATTCGGCTGATGTTGGGGTAATACTCAGATGAATTAACAAGGAAAGTGGGTGATAAAGCAGGAAGCTGAGTAAAGGATGATGCAAAATGGAGAGGAAGCGAGGCGAGTTAGCAAGCCAAAAGCTTCATCATGAGAGCAACAAATATTATCTAAATCATCAGATTTCCTATAATTATAAGACCCTAACATGGAGAAGACTTGGAAACGCTTGGTTGTAGAAATTGAAGAGGCTATTAAAGAAGGGTATTGAGCAGCCTTAGAAGACAATTTAAGGAACATCTTAAAGTCTATTCAAAGAGATATTGTACCAAATTTTGAAGCATTTGGAGGAACCGTTGTGAAGACACCTTGAGGCTTCTTGGTTGAAGTGTCTTGGAGGCCATTATTGGGACAACTCTTGGAAAATATTTTGTGCAAACTTAAACCTTGCTAGAGCAGACTTGTTGAGCATATTTGAAGCCTTGAAGAAGAGTTTGCAATAGTCCTTGTACTTGAAACTGTTTGGAAGACCTTGTGTAGAACTTGTGCAATTGATTAAAGACACCTTAAGACTTCACCAAGCATTGATTGAAGTCTTGGAGACACCCTTGGAGACTGTGATGGATTGAAGCCATCATGAGGTGACCTTGGAGATTTTGTTTGGGTGACATGAAGAGTAGTCGCGACACCTTCTGAGAAGACTAGGTTGTCATTGATGATGTGACATGGAGACTAAGTGAAGGGATAACTGAAGATTGATAGGGCTCATTGAAGAGGACATTGGGAGCCGTGAATTATAACCAAATACATCTTGAAAAAGTGAAGCTATGGGTTGGAGCCTCCAACAGACAAGGTTCGTGCCTTGAAGGATAGGGTTGGAGCCCTAGAGGATCAGAGTCCTCAAGAAACCAGGTCAGAGCCTAAACCAGATATAGGGTTGGAGCCCTTATTGTTGGTGCCTCAAAATTGACAAGGTTGGTGCCTTGGAAAGTCCAAGTCGGTGCTTGGCATATTACAGATCGGAGCTCTACATATATTGTACTTGATTTATTATAAAGAAGAAATTAATAAAAACATTTATTCTTATTGTTCATTTTGTGTTCTAAATATAAGTGATCTAATTGGTAAAAATAACAATTGAAAAGAAATACTGATTCAACCCCCCTCTCAGTATTTCTTGTTGAGTATACGACCTGTTGTCGCGCAGATTGGCACGACAACGCTCAGGCCGGGGGCTGTCACTCTGATCCCCGATCCCTCAGTTTAAGCCTGTCTCCCGCGGCTAAGGGGGGTAGACCTTGAGAGATGATGAAGACCAACTGTCGACCAGTTGGTTGGGAGACACGAGACACGATTAAGATAAGCACTAAAATGATTTGATTAGTTAGCAGACCAGTGCCTTGAGAGATCATTATTAAGATGATTACTTGTTAAATGGTATAGAAACGTGAAACGTGAACAACAATCATTTGTCATCAGCTAGATCACAATGCTCTTAGAATGACCCAAATGATATCCAGCAACTGAAGATTTAAAAAAAATGAATGCATCAAACCACCACGAGTTATAAACCATTAACTAGATATCATATTCGTATCTCGACTTGAAACTTCAGATCTCAGCGTGAAAGATATAGCATGAAAACAACTGAATCTGGCAACAAAAATAATTTTCCCACAAAAACTTTTATACCCCTTCAGACAAAGATTAAACTTAAAACAAAATTTAAAATTTAATCTAAAACCCTGAAGGAAATTTTTTTATTTAAATTTTATATTTTATATTTTTCATGATGAAGACAAATGCTTTCAAATAAAAGAAGACAATTTGCAATAATTTTTCAAGATAGAAAACAAGCAAGGGCTCAGGAAACCCCCTCTGAAATAGATCTTTTTGATGTCTTATGAGGTTGCTGGCTTGAACAACTTGCGGGACCCTTGATATCCTTGGAGGTGACTATTCCCGCCGAAGAAGTCCTCACACTCCAATAGAGCTGGCAACCTATCCTTTGAAAACACAGAAAACACTTGCAAACGAATTGTTAGTGCAAAAAGAGACTTGGCATATAGAGACCAAGTTGAGCTTGTCATTCAACCGAGAATGGACAAGCTACAACAAGTGTACAAAATATACCAAGCCTAGAGGAGATTTGAGATAGCTGCAAATCTCTCCTCCCTAGACAATAGTGCCTTCAGGCAAAATGAAAAACAACTAGATAGCAAATGAAAATCAAATGAATATCAAACGACACAGGTATACCTCATGTACCAAAGCATGCACCACAAGAAAAGCTAGTAACCCCAAAGACTTTTATTTATTTATGTGAAAACTGAGTACAAAATCCGGCAGAGTCTCCACCCGCCCAATAGCTTGTTCTATCCTAAACAATAAGAGCCCAAGGCTCATATAAATAAGAAAATGGGAGACAATCCCAATGAAAAAAGACCATGACAAGTGGCAATGGTGAAGATCTCAATGCTTCAAGTCAAGTTCCAAGTGGCTGATATGACTGTTTGTGATCCTGAAGATAACTGTTGTAGGCTGCCCATGCAAACTACTGTTTGACTGCCCATGCAACTACTGTTTTAATTGTTGTGTATTGGCTGAGTGTGAACATGTGTTAACTACCTCTTAAACTGCTGGTTGAACTGCTGTAAACTATGCATTCGCTGCCTTTTAAATACTGTTGATTGATAAACATGTTGTGCTGCCCATGAACTGCTGTCCAGCTCACGTGTTAAACTTGCTGCCCACGTAAATACCTGGGACTGTCATACGTTAAATGCTGAGCTGCCACGTAAACAGCTGTTTTAATTGCTGATCTTTGCTGCGTAGACTGCTGTTGACCCACTTTAAACTGCTGCCACGTTAATTGTTTGGCTGCCCATGCCTGCGTATTTAAATTACTGCCCACGTAATTTGTTGCTGAGCTGCCAACGTGTAATACTGGTGAACATGCCCACGTGCTTTGCAAACTAAATCAGCGTATATACCTGTTGACTGTGTGTTAACTTGCCAGCGTGGATGGGCTGTGTAATATGTGCGTACGGCCTTTGATTGAGCTGAGTTATGCGTACATTTTGGTGGGCTGAGCTATGGTGAGACTTTGACTTGAGGTGGGCCCCACATTGCATGCCACATCACCCTTGATTCTGCTTGACTTCCATGTCAAAAATTGACTTATTTTGACTTTGGAAAAATTTATAAATTTTTCCAATTATTCATTTTTTTGAATTTTTTCTTCATTTTTGCCACTGTCACTTGAAAAATCGCCTTTTGAGGGACTCTGAGTCATTTTTGACCCCCAAAGTAGGCTCTAGGAGAATGCTGGGCCTCTGAGGATGAATTTCGACTGGTCATACGCCCCAGACATCTCCTAAGGCCACTTATTTATGCCTTTACATAAAAAATAATTAAAAAATCCCATTTTGCAGGAAATTTTTAACTATTAAAAATCCTACTTAGACCTAGCCAAATTCCACGAAACTTTATGTGTGATCTAGTATGGTAATATACATCGACCCTAGACACTAAGATGTGTCAGGGGCTCAATCTTCAAACCGTCACCTCGACTTTGGGGTAAAAATGAGTGAAAAAATCCAGAGAATTATCCGCCTCTGAAAAAGAAGGGATAATTAACCGGATAAAAAAAACACTCCAAGGTGTACTCGTTTGCTGATCGAGTCCCACATCCTAGGCCTGTTACAAATTCAAGAAACTCATCATACTAGCATCACTTATTACAATTCCCCGTAGGGTGTGGAATCTGGGTACAAAGAAGAAAGATGATGAGAAGATAGGAGCGTTAAAAAACTTTGTTGACTGATGACATCTGATGGTACCAGTGTCCTCTGGATCATCCTTGGGCATGGAGTCTTCACATAACCATCAGGTGCTACTCCAGTAGTCAACACTGCACAACTCCTAGTTGCCTCTACGTGGGTCCTAGCTGGCTCTACGGGGCCTCTAGCTGGCTCTACGTCCCTCTCTCCTGGCTTCTGCGCTGATCTTATCGGTACTGTCTCTCTGCCTCTCTGCTTTTGTATTCACTGCCCCTCAACTTCAACTTTGATCACTCTCTCAACTTTCTCAGCAAACCCAACCCCAGAAAGTTGAAATCTTGATCTCTTGGTGTGTTCTCCAAGTGACCCTCAAGCCTCCTCTTATACTTTTCTTGTTGACAAATCAATGGTCGAGATTAAGTCCCTAATCAACAGCTAAGATTACATTTGGGTTGATCCATGTCTTTTGGACCATTCTAACACAGTTTTATATTAATTCACATTAATATTTTATTTTCCCTAAGTTTAAACTTAGGAACTCCATTAAAAATATTAATTATTTTAATATCTCCCAAACTGTTTAGAATCTTCCCAAACCCTTTCTGGGTATTAGAGATTTCATGTGCCTTAGCCTTTCCACCACTTTTCGTGGCTAAAGCACATACGATGCTACCCCAAATCAACACTCCCTCTTAGGACTGTGCTCTAGCAATACTCCTCACCGAGTATCACCCTAATCATCCGACATCGGTCCCTGTGCTAATGCTAGGCTTACTGCCCAACATCCTCTGCACTGTTGCATCTTGTTACCCATGGCCCTGTCACTACCACTGCTGCATCTATACTACAACTCCCTCTGCATCCGTGCTGCTGCCCATGGCCCTACCACTGCCACTACTGCAACCCCTCTCATCATGCTGCATCGTGCTACCCATAGCACTACCACTGCTGTAAAGACCAAATAACGGAAATATAAGAACCGGAAAAAATAATGAATAACTACCTGAACTGCTGTCGACTGATCTGCTGTCTGCTCCTGTTCTCCTGTTGAAGCCGATTCGATTACTGGGAAACCAATTCCCCCCAGCCAATCCAGGAAGCTTCTGTGAAGCTTACTACCCCCGTGCCCAGAACCTCAGGTCAATCAAAGCTCTTGTTCCTCGATCTTTCTCTGCCCTCTGTCCTCCTCTGTGTTTTTTCTCCCCCCTCTTAGCTCAGTCCAGTGGTTTTTATATATCAGGCTTGGCGGTGGCCGCCTTCCAGCCTACGGCCACCGCTCTTCCTCCTCCCGACACCTTCCTGCATGCATGATCTCCTTAGATATTTATCAGATAGGTTTGGTTGCTGTCGACCGTACATGAGGGTTCATCGTTTTATCCTTTTATTACCTTTATGAAACTTTATGTCTATTTTATAAACTCAATTCTTTTTATGTTTTTCCTAGTTTATTTATATTAATTATTATTTATTATTTTAATTTTTTTATGGATTAAACTTTATATATTATAAAGTTTAACTTTATATTTTTATAAAATTTAATTATATTATATTTTAAAGTTTAATTCATATTTTATATATAGAGGTTTATTATATCAATTTTAATATAAGTCTAAACTTTACATTAATTAATTAGTTTAAATGGGTAACTGTTGCACTGCAACTCAGTTAATAAGAAGTAAGTAACTGATCTCCCAACTCTAACATCTCTGTCAGGCTAGAAACACTCCTGATGCTGAAGCTCCCACTGTCACTGACAAGTGCTCCCTCTCTGACCTATGCGTCGCTGCAACAACTCCATGCATCTCACATCGTTGCACACCTCTCTATGCCATTCTGCACTGATGCAACAATTCCATGCCTCTCGCACTATTGCAGCCTACTAGCCTCACGCTGTCTTGGGAATCCTGCACTATAGCTCACTATGTTGCTCCATCTGCATCTGTCTCTACCGACATCCGCCAATCCGGTTACTCATCTTCGAGGCTCCTATAGCAAGGTCTAATCCAAGAGGCTGGGTACTTCGAGGATCCTGCCCCTCATTGCCTGTAGTCCTCCTGACTACAGCTCGAATGTCTCCCCACTTCTTCTGAAGTAGCACATGAGCACTCATGGGACAATCATCGTCTATCTCCACTTCCTTCTCTGCCCTTGCTGGCACTGCCTTGGTCTCGGAGGCCTCTCCCTTACTCTTCTTTCTTGGACAATGGGTCGCATAATGACCCAGCTCCCCACAGTGAAAGCATTTGACTTTGGAGAGGTCCTTCTTCTTCTATTTCACCTGCTTTCCCTCAAATGCTAAGGCAACATCCTCCTCCTCCTTCTTGATTCTGATCCCCTTGCTGCTGCTTCCCGTCTTTCTCAGCCTTCTAATCTCTTCTTGGCGAAGAGCAGCCCACATTTCCTCCCAATCTGGAAGGGTCGCCCTGCCCAATATACTCTGGACAAACACCTCCCAGTCTTCTAAGACTGCGTTCAGGGTTGTTCTCACCATCAATTCTGGATCCAACGTTGCCCCTATGGAAGTCAGTTGATTCCGAATCTCCTTCAATCGACAGAGGAATGGATCGATTTGCTCTCCCTTCTTCATCTGGTATGATCGCAACTAATTTTCTAGTAGCATCTTCCTCTGCACGGAAGTATGTTGATACAACTTAGTCAGGGCCTCCCACATCTCTTGTGTCATCTTCTTCTCAGCAATATGTGGTACTATATGATACTTGACCCCGTCAAGGATAATACTCTTAGCCCTCGCCATTACATCCTCGTACTTGTCGTTATCAGCCAGATCAACTGGGATAGCTATCATCCTCAAGGCGAAGTGCTTGACATGATTCCTATCTAGTACGGATAAGATTCTGGCCTTCCAGACTATGAAGTTTGAGGCTTCGTCCAGTCTGTCCTAGTCTCTTACTCTGTGTCGTGCTATTTCTTTGCTCCTCTACTTCCCTCCTGGAAGTTCTCGGTATAACTCCTCTAGCCTCAATTTCCTTCCTGGAAACCCTTCTGCCAATGTCGAGATGCCCCTCTCCAATCGTCTATGCAACTGCAACACTGATCTGGATTCCTTGGTTAGAAATCTACCTCGGCAGCAAGTCCCTCTACCTTGGCCTTTCCCTATTAGGTATTGTTTTGACTACAGTACCCCACCAGCGCCACTCTTCAAATTACCCACAGCATCCTAAACCCCAACAAACTGAAGGTTAGAGCTCCTAGGCTATGCGCAATCCCGACACTCGCAAATCAGCCTCCTCAGCCAATTGCATCAACCCTCTTGACCTCTACGTGAGCCTGCCTTTGCCTCCCTCAACCTCTGTGCTGCCTCTTCCTGGCTCAATCTTGATGACGCAGCCACTATGTCATCCCTTCCTTGCCGCTACTCTGCTAGGAACAACTTCTGTCACTCGGGACAACTGCTTTTCCACTGCTGCTGCTCTGTTCTGCTAATGTCCTCAATTCTCCTGTGATCTACAACCATGCTCCGATACCATGTTGGAATTTCTAAGTCTGACACATTAGAAACCTTTCATGCACTTTACTGATTTATTCCTACCTACTTGTTATGTTAATTAACAAGTTATTTACCATGTAAATACTGGAAATAAATACAAGTACATGCTCAACACATTACAGATCATCAACTGAAGGAAATAGAAACAAGCACACAAGTGACACCGTTGTTTTTGGACTAATGTCCCCGGAAAAACCCAATGCGGGAAAACCGGTGCAGCTATCTGAGGGTTTAATTTATTAAATAGTTTTATAATACAATCTGGGTGCCAAATCCGGCTCACCCAACAAAAAAAATCTTGGCAGTAGTACCTCTCTACTTGGAAGCATATATGTCGGCTGAAACCCCGGATAAACACTTCGGTAGCTCCACAGCTCCAATTTGCCCCACGAAACCCCAACATCAACCTCTAGGGACTGTGTCAGCCTCTCTCTGGCCCAACGTCAGCCCAATAACCCCTGCGTCAGCCTCTGGAGGCACTGCGTCAGCCATCTGGTCCTCTGCATCACCCATGCTAGCTCTCTGAGGCATTGCGCAACTCTCGGCTACCTCTCCGTGGGTCCTGGATGGCTCTGTGTGGCCTCTAGCTGGCTTTGCGTCCCTCTCTCCTGACTTCTGCATTGATCCTCTCAGTACTGTCTCTCTACCTCTCTGCTTCTGTATTCACTGCCACTCAGCTGCAACTCTAATTACTCTCTCAACTTTCTCAGCAAACACAACCCTGAAAAGTTGAAATCTTGATCTCTTGGTGATTTCTCCAAATGACCTCTTATACTTTTCTCGTTGACAAATCGACGGCTGAGATTAAGTCCCTAATCAATGATTAAGATTAAATCTGCCCTGGTCCATGTCTTTTGGACCATTCTAACACAGTTTTATATTAATTCACATTAATATTTTATTTTCCCTAAGTTTAGACTTAGGGACTCCAATAAAAATATTAATTATTCTAATATCTCCCAAACTATTTAGAATCTGCCCAAACCCTTTATGGGTATTGGAGATCTCATGTGCCTTAGCCTCTCCACCAATTTTCATGGCTAGAGCACATCTGTGCTACCCCAAATCAACAGATAGGTTCAGTGACACAGGCAAGAAGCAGGACGATACAGGATGGCATAGGTATCTAGAGATGGTGGAGGTGATGACACTGATCAGGTGTGGCCTGACACGTAGAGACATAGCTCTAGAACATCACATCCATGGATGTGTGGGAGCATCTAATGTTGAGCAGTGGTCTACAAATGGGCATGGAGATGCATGGTGGTGTGTTGTAGTGTGTTGGACTGCGTTGTGGAGTGGGAATGTCTCACGTCACAATGAGTACATGTGGGGAGTGACAGGGGCAGTGACACAGGTGTGAAGTAGGACGATACAGGATGGCATAGTTGTAGTCGAGAGTATCCAGCAGTGTACAGGGGTAGGCTGCGGTGTACAATGGCATGTCTAGGAGTACTGGGATGATCGGTGGTATGCAGGGTTGTATGGTGGTGCACAGCGAGGTCATGGAGTGTTGACTCCAGGGACACCATGGACGAAGACACCGAGCATACCTTTGGGTGTAGTTCACCTAAGATCGATGGGGACGCAGATGAACAATACTTCATGGTATCCACGGGGAGTCACGCACCTAACCCTCTTCTACATCACTTACAAGAACAGTGAATCTAATTGTTGTCCTTTGACACTCTAGGCATGAGCAACAGGGGATGGTCAGCTCACCCAAGATATTTGGATGACACTTGGTGTGATAAAGGAGAGATTTTTTAGCGGGGGCATGGAGTCGATACGCGAATTGACCACCACAGGTTGAGGGATGAGGTGATCACCGTCAAGAATTTCATATCGTTCATCATTGATCCTATGCTTGGGGAGTTGGTAAAAGGGGAGACATGTGTCACTCTTTCCACAGGGCATGCCTGGGCCATGCATGAGCAGAGGATACCGTGTACGGCTAAGACAATTGTCCAGTATGTATCCAGATTCTCGACATTGTATATGTACCCTCTCCAGAGGTCAAGTAGCCGAACCAGTGGCGATGGTTAGCAGGAACAGGATGGATCCGCATACACTGAGTCGATTGCGCGTATCAAATACCCATCTATTGGTTGCATTCAGGGTGTAGCTATTTGGCACATGTGGTTTCCAGTGGTCCTTAGTACTACACAGTGGCAGGCACAGGACAGTTTAGCATGCCTCATATTAGTTCATGATGTATGGAGCCTATATATGGGTGGCATGCAGGGACTAGAGATGAAGGCCAGAGGGATTCCATCAATGGTCAGTGCTATGTTGCAGCAGGCCTGGCTATGGGATGCAAGGATTCATTTGATAGATAGATCACTCGTGATGGGTGGAATAATGGCAGAGAGTGATATAGTTTGCTCTTGGGATGACACATGGGGGTTCATAGAGGGTTTCATCATATGGGTAGGCCTTGGCATCATGGAAATGTCTAGGCAGGATGTCTCTCGCCTCTATGAGTATTTAACCAATGGGTTCCAGGAGAGGAGGATACATTGTACGCACGATGGGCAGTGAGCTAGAGCTAGGATGGTGCAGTGACAACACGATGGCATCATTTTATGGCTAACCTAGGACCCAGACATCACAGTACTAGACAGCTCCGTGATCACTGTGGGTGAGTCGGTTGCAATAAGGGGAGGTCACTCAGGTCTTCCCTTGGGTTTTAGCGAGTCACCGTTGGCATGGGGGACTTCTGGTTTTCATACCAAACATGATAGTGAGTGGAGCGAGGGGAGCTTCAGGGGGGGCAGGATGGATTGGGATCTTGGTATTGAGGGATTCTTTCATATAAGGACATCTGTGACGCTGGCACATTTTGCAATGACACTGGGGAGCAACAGTTAGAGAGGATGCTTGTTCAGGCCTTGCTTGAGCACAAGCGATTTTTGGTGCAATGGAGGAGCTTGTCGGATGAGGATGCTACTTGGGAGGGTAAGCACATACTTGAGCATCTAGCACTAAAGTTGCTTGGAGACAAGCAACATTTGAGAGGGGAGGACTGTAATGTCCCTTCCTAAATTATTTTGGAACAAGATTAATTTCTACATTTTGGGGCCAATTTTGGAGGTGATGGGGCCCATTCGATTTTATTAGGAGGCTAGATGTAACATCCAAAATGTAAAAAATTTGGAACAGATAGTGATATACAAAATAAAATGCGATTCATACATAGAAAAATTAAACGAACAACAAATGCTCAATACACAATAGAAATGTGAACCAGCTGAGCCATTTTATTAATGGAGTGGAGCAAGTACAATAGTGTGGAAAATGCACATGGGCTTGCCTCAAGGGGAAGCTTAATGGAACTCAGGTGTCAAACAGTAATCTCAATGCTGGAAAGAACTGCTCCTCTAATGCTTTGCGCTGTCTTCTAGTAACTACAACTGCTGGCTAGAAAGGAGCTACAAGAAATCCCATCTCTAGTGCTCAGAAAGTGATGAAACTTCAGCCACAAACTCCTTGGAGAAAACCCACAAAAACCCAGAAATGGTTTGGCCCAATTTTGACCTCCCAAAATCGACCCCCAAAGGCATTGTGTAATCCCAAGCAGTGATGCACTGTCTGCTACAAAGATAAGGCTGAAAACCCCATTTCCGGTGCTCAGAAAATTCTGAAACTTTATATCTGGGATCCTTGTCAAAAACCCAGAAAAACCTAAAAATGGTTTGGCCAAATTGTGACCTCCCAAATTCGACCTCTTCTATGGCCCATGCCCTCCAAACAGCTCCAGAAATACGGCCTGCAAGGAATGACCACAAATTCCTCCTCCAAGCTCTGGAATGGAAGAAAACACCACTCCAAATATCTCCTCTAACCTCCACAGCAAAGCTCGGCCTCAAGGACTGATACTCTACCCACCAAATGAGCTCCCACACACTGCCTCATTGCTAGCCTAGGTAATGCGAAAGTCACACTGCCAAGCCAGAACCTCAATCAGCTCGCAAACTCTCCTAGATGCTGACAATCCTCCCTAGCCTACTCTCTGGAAAATCTCACATCAAATCTCCACTGCTAAGCACCAACAATGAACTTGGCCTCCTCTCCACTGCATCCTCCAGTAATACACACAACCTCGAAGGGAATGCTACTGTTGGGAATCACAATGTGATCCTCCTCCTATATAAATGAAGAAAACCTTCCTAGGGTGGCACTCGAAGTCCCTCGGAGAAAGGGCAAGCTCTTCACCTGAAGAACTCATGTTAAACAACCAGTGACTCGGCTACGTAGCTTGAGCAACCAAAGAGAAATCGATATACTCCAATAAGATGAATCAGTGTTACTTGGGAGTGGGAGCGAAAACGACATTTTTCAGAAAATCCTAGTTTGGGATCGAATCCCAAAGCATTTATATATATAATATATATATATATATAATTTGATACATATGTCAACAAAAAACAGTAGAATGATGAATTAGATATAAAAAACATAAAAAAAAAACCTAGATTTAACCATATAACAACATCATCTGAAGTTATAATCTTCATCAACACGTCCACAAGTTAGTAACATAGTAACATACAACATATTGAGTCTCATGATTCATCAATCTTAAAGTTTCAATCTTTCAAAATTCAATACATAACATTTATCATCATTGATCACCAAAGTTGTACTTGTAAGCTAAGTGTAACCATTACAACAAATAATATCTAACATGAAATGAAATGTTAAAATGAAATGAAATGAAACAATTTTCAACTTTCATGAAGCATCATTTTCATATTTCATTACTAATGAGTTATAATTGCCAACTTCAAATTTAAATTGTAATATATTGTTTTAAAAAATATCATAATAAATATGAAAGAGTCAATAGGTATAAAAACTACTAGAAACTAGAAAAGACAAGTAAATCTATTATCTATTGCTTATGCTTGGGCCTCTTGCCACCATGAGAAATGTCTAATGTTTTAGTCTTGTTGGAAAATTAGGATCTTTGTCATTAATATCACCCTCCAACCATTAATATCCAGAGGTATCTTTGTCATTACCTCTATATCTGTATAGGGATCTTTGTCATTAATATCACCCTCTAAGCATTAACATAAGATAGAAAAAGCATAGCATGTCAAGTCAAGATTTTGTTTGAGTGATGCGTACATTTTTAGGAGGATCATGATAGAGGAGTTCGGCAGCCAATGTCACTAACATCTAAGGTACATAGAGGGATTGGTGCTCTTAATTAAATATGAGTTCCATACCCTAATACATGACAAAATTCAATGGAAACATTGCAATCCCCCAATCCTGAAATCTTGAAAAACTAATAAGTCCGCTAGATTTTGAATGAAATCTAAAATTCTACTTTCTCCATATGAAATCCAGTGAGGTCGAAGCCACTCTCAAACATCTTGAGTCATTTCATGGTAATGTGAAAAATTTAAGTAAAAGGGTGAAAATGAAGATTAAGGAGAATGTCACTTTTACTTTAAGAATTTAACATTACCATGAATCACATATCAATACTAGGGCCATAGGCTTGATCATTAAGCTGCCACACTCAAAACTTATTTGTTTCTTTGAAAAAAATTGCATTTGAAACATTACTGCAATTTTTTTTACAAAAAAGACTAAACGCTCCCGAAAATGAAGTGAGCGTTTTTTTTAGGGAGCGCGCTCCCAAGGCGCTCCGAAGCCACTCCTGCTCGGAGCGCAAATTGGGAGCTGGAGCGACCGGGGGGGGACTCCCCCGCAAACCTGAGATGAATGAAATGAGGATTGCTACCTTCCTTATATAGATTTCGTGGAGCACTTTTTCCTCTAATGTTACCTCCATCGTGGGCCCTCACTTGACCACCTACATGCAAAACTTAACCACCTTCATGCAAACCAAACTAGGAAGTGTGTCTCTCCCTAGTGTAGGTGGCCCCCATGTGTAATTTAACAACAACAAAATAACTTCTCCTAAGTCTAATCTCCTAATAAAAATCAAATGGGCCCCATCACCTCCAAAATCAGCCCCAAAATATAGAAATTAATCATGTTCCAAAATAATTTAGGAAGGGACATTACAGTCCTCCCCTCCCAAATGTTTCTTGTCCCCAAGCAACTTCAGTGTTGGATGCTCAAGTATGTGCTCCCCCTCCCAAGTAGCACCCTCATCTGGCAAGCTCCTCCAATGCACCAAAAAAATTGCTTGTCCTCAAGAAATGCCTGAGTAAGCATCCTCTCTAACTGTTGCTCCCCATTGTCACCACAAAATGTGCCAGACTCCCAGATGTGCCACTAGATCGTGCCTAACCTCTACACTATCCTGATATGAAAGAATCCTTCAATACCAGGATCCCAGGCCATCCTGTCCAACATGAAGCTCCTCTCGCTCCACTCATTATCTTACCTAGTGCAAGTATTAGAAGTCCCCTGCTCCATCAGTGACTCGCTAAAGCCCAATGGAAGATTTGTATGATCTCCCTCTGTAGTAGCCAGCACACCCCGAAAGGTTATTGAGTTGTGAAGAGTTGTGATGCCCCAGCTCCCTGCGAGTCCCAGAGTGGTGCCACCATGCTGACGTTGCGCTGCTCTGACTATGACATACTCCCCATTGTGCACAGACAGTATCCTCCCCTCCTAAGGCCTAGCGGCGAAAAATATGTGAGAGTCAAGTTCATCTTGCCCGGGCATCTCCATGATGCCAATATCTACCCCTCCACTGCCAATCTCAACTCTGAGCCATAAAAGGACAAGTTTGCCTCGCCATGCAGTGGAGGTTTCAGTGATCCCCCATGTTTCAAACCCAAAGTGAACTGGATCATTCTCTGCCATGACCCTGCTCATCACAAAGTGGAGTGATATGCCCACCAACTGGATCCCCAGATTCCCCAAACATACGAGCATCTCTTAACTACCACTCATCATAGGATGTCGCTGCATAACGTCGTTACCAATTAGAACCCATATGGCCCTCATCTCCAATCCCTGTATGTATTCCCTAGGTGGACCCCAAGTATAAGGAGTAGGTCTTATGCATGTGAACCTGCCCTGCTCCTGCCAGACCATGCAGTGAAATCTGCTATCCCAACTCCTAATCATACACCTCAACACTGCTCGGAGTTTGGGTACCCTCCTATAGACGAAGTCTACCATCCACCGTACCTCAAGTGTGAGCTCAGGGGTGGAATATATGCTACCTCGACTATCAACCACGCCATCCCTAAGCCTGTATCCGACAGCTCATGCTCCTACCAAGGGTGTCAACTAAAGAGTACCCTCTCGACTAACGGCACGTGGTGTCTCATCCAACTATCTAGGGTGAGCCTCCCATACCCTGCTACCTAAATGGAGAGTGTCAAGGGGAAACAACCAAACACCCTGTGACTATAAGCAACACTGGAGGATGATGGGCAAGTATATCCCAAACGGTATGATCAACATTCTGCGAAAATGACCAAGAGTGATCCTCCAGACGACACTCTCTCCGCCTCAAATCTGCTGATAACTCCCTCAAAGCCTTGTCTCTGCTAAGCATGGTGTCCCCAAATGCTCAACAATGTCCTCATTGATCCTAGGTGAGTTGCATCCAACGATACACCTAATGAACCTGCCCATATGCCTCCTTGGAGGAAACGCTCCAAGAGCCTATTGCATCGCACCATGCGTCACTACACACCACTAAGCAACAACGCATTCCTCGACATGCCACTATATGCCACAACCTGTCCCTGTACACCACTAGATACCCCCGGCTACAACTATGCCACCCTGTACCGTCCTGTGTCCTGCCTATGTCACTACACCGGTCACTCCCCGCATGTACTTAATGCAATGTTAGGCACTCCCTCATGCGTCTCCATGCCCATCTGCAGACCAATACTCCACACTAGATGCTCCTACCCATCCCCGAATGAGATGGCCTAAAGTTGTGTCCCTATGCACCGACCCACACCCAACCGATATCATCACCTCCATCGTCGCATCATCATACCCTCCAGTGAATGGATCTTCACTCCAAATCCTCCCTGAGGGATCCAAGAAGTGAATCTCCCTATGTGTCAGCAGTGATGCTATCCCTACATTGCTCCTCTGCGTCCTCTGTGCCCCACACAAAAGTGAAGAATCCCCAACTCCATACAAGGCGCCATCTGGTGGCTTGCCAATGCCACCTCCTCTGACAAACTCCTGCCAGAGTGTGTTGATCACCTCATGATCTTGTGTAGAAACGTCGTACCAAGTCAACCCAAGAAGCCTGTCTATAAACTGGTTGGCCACTGGTGCTAACCGCAACTCTCCTAACGGAGGTGCACGCTCAACTGCTAAGTCAACTATACCCTCTAGGTCATAGTCAACCGGTATACCTGGTAAATGATAGGTGGTCCCTCTTGGATCATAATCCCAGTCGGGGCTTCTAGCATCCCTAGTGCCTGGAAAATCTTGCTAAACTCCACCTGGGTCCACTACCATCTCCATAGCCCACTCCAACAACTACCAACTTAGAATCTCTCGCCACCCAACCCAAAGAGAGGGATCGAACGCATGAACTCCCACACATAGAACAACCCCCGCATGCGAGTGTTGCACCCTGTGCAACTCAGGTCGTCTCATCTCGCTATCCTAGTCAATACATAAAATCTGACTAGGTAGCTCTGTCTCTCTCTATCCAATGGGCCAAGGTAACCTAGTAGTGCTGCCAGCCCTGTCTATGTATGCCCGAAGAGGGCTGCTCTCACACTCCAATGTGCACTCTAGCTGCACTAGTAGGGAATCTAACTGCCCCCCAACGTGAGTCAATTTGGCCGTGGACTCGGCACAAGCCACTCTCATGCCCTCTAGCTCCTCGTTCTGCTGCAAAATAGCCTCACGCACTAATGCGACCTTCCTTTTCAATGCTAGAAGGTCAGCTTGAAACTGATGATATTTTCATGGGCATCTATTGCCTTTAAACTCAGTCATAGCTTCAGATACCTCAACAACTATTAGCATCTCGTCCATAGGTGGCTTCTCCTCAATAGATGGCTCTATGTGTGTAGGCTCTATCTTCTCCACCAAGATGTCAACTGGGGCTATCAAAGAGGTCTCTAATAAAGGAGACTCCTATGCCACACCGGATATATCAATGTGCTCCTCACCATCCTGTGGGCTCTCAGCATCATGCTCAACCTCCTCCTCAACCTCCTAATATCTAAAGCCAGGTCTCCACCAACAAAAGCGCTCCCTGGTCTCACCCTCTCACTGTCTTTGTCCTGCTTGCTCCTTTTCAGGAAATCTGGTGCCGTGATCTGGTTGACCTTCCCCACATGATGTAGATGGTTGCATCCCCACAGCCCGCTCACCTCTAACATCTCTGTTGTAAGGGTGAGGATGGGTTTATCTGTCACCCTCCTCAATTGGGCTAACCGCTCATCGTTCCAATGAATACTACCCCAAAGTTTATGCGTACTAGATTTCCCTTGAGCCATGGATTTCTCTCTGATTTCACCCATCACTGTGCACTCATACCCAAAGCTTCCATGATCTTCTGGCTAGTTTCCCACAGCTAGGCCAAGATCATGCCATGATACCATGGCAATGTCCCAAATGCAAAAAATTTGGAATAGGCAATGATATAAAAAAGTAGAGCAATTCATACATAGAAAAATTAAACGAACAACAAATGCTCAATACACAATAGAAATGTGAACAAACTGAACCATTTTATTAATGGAGTGGAGCAAGGACAATAGTGCGGAAAATGCACCTGGGCTTGCCTCAAGGGCAAGCTTAACAGAACTCAAGTGTCAAACAATAATCTCAATGCTAGAAAGAATTGCTCCTCTAATGCTCTACGCTGTCTCCCAGTAACTACAATTGTTGGCTGGAAAGGAGCTACAAGAAACCCTACCTCTGGTACTCTGAAAGTGATGAATCTTCAGCCACAAACTCCTTGGACAAAACCCACAAAAACCCAAAAATAGTTTGGCTCGATTTTGACCTCCCAAAATCAACCCCCAAAGGCACTGTGCAATCCCCAGCAATTTTGCACTGTCTACTGCAAAGATACAGCTGAAAAACCCATTTTCGATGATCAGAAAATTCTAAAAATTTATGTATCGGATCCTTGTCAAAAACCAAGAAAAACCTAGAAATGGTTTGGCCAGATTTTGACCTCCCAAATTCGACCTCTTCTATGGCCCACGCCCTCCAAACAGCTCTAGAAATATGGCTTGCCAAGAATGACCACAAATTCCTCCTCCAAGCTCTGAAATGGAAGCAAACACCACTCGAAATATCTCCTCTAACCTCCACTACAAAGCTCAACCTCAAGAACTGATACTCTACCCACCAAATGATGTTAAGTTATGGTATGTTCTATGCTTATAACAGTTTACTTCTTTTTCTTATTATATTCCGCAGATTAGCAATCACAGGTATATAAAGTAAAGTGCATATAGAACATTAAACGATCGATAGAAAACAAGCCAAGACAAGGGACACAAGATGTGGCGGCTAGCCAGGGACAAACCCCACAATGTGTGGGGAAACCCTTTGATCAAATCTTCTTTTATCTTCAATAATCCAGCAGAGAGAAATAGTACAATAAATCTGATTTATATCAGCAGTAGCAAACCCTAGATCAGCAGCATCAGCATTCGCAGCTTCATCATCAAAACTAGGGCAGTCGATATCTCACAAACCGACCGTCGGATCAACTTGATTCCACCACCAAAAGTTGCAGCATTAGAGGAGGTTCAGCTAAACCTACAACACAGTTCAGATGAGGTGATCTTCTGGTGCACGCAGATCAAACTTCACTTCTGCAATTGCAGCGCCAGTTTCAGCAGCTTCCTTCAAACTAGGGTAGTCGATATCTCGCAAAATGTCGGTTGGATCGACTTGGTTCCACCACCAAAAGTTGCAGCCTTCAAAGGAAGTTCAGATGAACCTACAATGCAGTTCAGATGATGAGATCTTCTGGTCCACGCAAGTCAAACTTCACTTCTACGGTTGCAGCTTCAGTTTCAGCAGTGTCCTTCAAACTAGGGCAGTCGATATCTCGCAAACCGTCCGTCAGATCGACTTGATTCCACCAACAAAAGTTGCAGCCTTCAAAGGAGGTTCAGATGAACCTACAACGCAGTTCAGATGAGGAGATCTTCTGGTCCATGCAGGTCAAACTTCACTTCTGCAGTTGCAGCTTCAGTTTTAGCAGCTTCCTTCAAACTAGGGCAGTCGATATCTCGTAAACTGTCTGTCGAATCGACTTGATTCCACCACCAAAAATTGCAACCTTTAGAGGAGGTTCAGATGAACCTACAGCATAGTTCAGATGAGGATATCTCCTGGTCCACACAGGTCAAACTTCACTTCCGCAGTTGCAGCATCAATTTCAGTAGCTTTCGGCTTCACATGTGTGAGAGAGAGACCATTTTCTGCACAATAGAGAAGAGACTCTTTTCTGCGCAGTAGAGAGAGAGATGTGATGAGATGAGTGAGTGCAAATGAGGAAAAGTCCTCCTGTATTTATACACAACTGTTGATGTTTGAATAGATGCCACTGTTGGGCTTCTGAGCCTACATGAGTTGTAGGTAAGCATGATAATAATTCCATAATCAAAATAAATTCATATCTCCATAAATACTTATCGGAATCGGATGATATTTAGATAAATCCTACACCTCTCAACGAGAGAAATCTAATGAACATATTATCAGCCATGAATAAGATGACCCACATGAAGTTTGGCCCTAGTTGCCAGTTTTAACACTCCCTCTCAACTAGGGAGAACTTCATCTGCAATCTGTCTGTCGGTCACTACTATTCATCCATCAAATGCACCGCCCTGTACAGCCTGACCCTTGCCCTACTCTGCTCTATTTTGCCTATTCTGCTTTGTCTTGTTCTGCCCTCTACTGACCTGTACGGCTCTACTCTGTTATGCTCTGCTCTGCTTTTGTCTGAATTATGAAGAAGAAGAAATGATCGAGGATGTGTCATACTGACTCAAAGTCAGTCTCAAAGTATGTACCACTGGTCCCAAACCAGTCTCAACCAACTCGAAGTCAGTGTCATAGTGAGTACAACTCCTACCATTGGTCCCAAACTAGTAACATCCTCCACTGACTCCAAGTCAGTCTCAGAGTACATACCACTGGTCCCAAACCAGTAACAACCAACCTGAAGTCAATGTCATAGAATGTACCATTCCTACCACTAGTCCCAGACCAGTATCATTGGTCCCAGATCAATGGAGGTCATCCTAGCATAGGGAGTATGGTAGATACAACGATGCGTCCATCAGTACTACTATGGTCCCTAACTTCAATTCCCTGCTCATTGATCATATGAGAGGTACTTCCCATGAGTCCCAAACTACATGGGTAGGATGTCTCGACAGCAGAACTTAATCAATCCTGTCCTCACAGGAGAACACATCAATCTCGCTACAATCGCCGTGGAGAACACATCAATCCAGGCCGCCATGGAGAACACATCAATCCAGGCCTCACAGGAGAACACATCAATCCTACTACAATCACCATGGAGAACACATCAATCCAGGCCTTACAGGAGAACACATCAATCCTGCTACAATGTCGCCACGGGGTATACATGTATACCACCAGGGGATAGTGAATCATCCTGTGGTCATATGCTGCTCCAAGAAGTACCCTGCACCCCCTGGAGCTCCTAGAGCTCAATGCATCATACAGGACCCTCATTGGAGAGTCATTGAACAACTCCAAGTTGTTCTCGGAAAGTCAGGAATTTTACTTTCCCAAGGGGCTTTGTTAGAATGTCGGCGACCTGTTCATCTGTATCGATATGTTGAAGCCTTATAGCTCCCCGCTACACCATATCTCGAATATAGTGGTACCTAATATCGATATGCTTGGAGCAATCATGAAATACGGGATTCTTTGACAAATGAATCCCACTCTGGTTGTCACAAAGGATCACGGTGGTATCGAATGTAAATCCAAACAGCTCACTAAAGAGCTTTCGTAACCAGACTGCCTCACAGGAGACCATGCTAGCAGCAATATACTCTACTTCGGCGGTGCTCAATGCCATCGACTTCTGCGTCCTGCTCATCCAAGATATCGAAGCAGATCCCAAGGAGAAACAACACCAGGAAGTGCTCTTGCGGTCCTCCACATTGCCTGTCCAATCAGCATCTGTGTATCCAAATAGTCTCACATCTCCGGCAATGTATCTTAACCCATAAGTGATTGTGCCGTGAAGATATCTCAACAGATTCTTGGCACCAATCCAATGTATGTGGTGGGGTTCAACCATATGTTGACTCAACGTGTTAACTGCGAAGCATATATCTGGACGAGAGTTCACTAAGAACATTAATGCTCCGACGAATTGCCGATACTCAGTAGCGTTTCGTAAAACAGGTCCAGCAGCACTACCGCTTAACTTCTTGACGTCAAGCTCCATCGGGGTAGTTACAAGCTTGCAGTCCACCATACCAAATCTTTCCAATATCTTCACCACATATTTTCCTTGAGATAGGAAAATTTCCCTAGGCTTCTGCCAGACTTCAAGTACTAGGAAATAGTGCATCAGTCCTAGGTCATTCATTTTAAATTCAGAAGCCAACTCCCTCTTACATTTTGAATGAGAGGGCCTGCACCTGTTAGAAAGAGGTCATCCACATACAGCACCAGTATGAGAGGTTTGTCATCTTCAACCTTAAAGTTAAGGTTAGGATCGGCTTCACTCCTAGTGAATCCCAGCTTCATCAAGTAGTTATCGATCCTCTCATACCATGCTCGGGGTGCTTGCTTCACCCCATAGAGAGCCTTCTTCAACCTGCATACATGAAATTTTTTATCATGAATCTCAAATCCTTCAGGTTGCTCCATTTAGACCTCTTCTTTGATCGAACCATGCAAGAACGCAGTCTTGACATCCTCTGACGTAGTTTCCATCTTAATGAAGCCACAAGGGCTATGATCAAGCAGATGGTGGTATATCTGGCAACAAGTGCAAATATCTTGCCATACTCCTTTTCTTTCAATTCCCTAGTGTTGGCTTCTTGAGAGCTCCTCAAAGTAGGAAGATTGTTTATCTTGCTGAGAGCCATATCTTTGTCAAAGGTGACATCATGACTAATCACGACTTCCCTTTGATCGGCTACATAGATTCTATAGCCCTTAGTATTTTCACCATAGCCCACGAAGATTCCTTTCTTTCCAGATGCACCCAATTTATTCCTTTTCTCTTTCGGCACATGAAAATATACAGGGCTTCCAAAAATTCTAAAATGAGATACATCAGGTTTCTTACCAATGAACATTTCTTCAAGAGTCTTGGAACCCAAGGCTTGATGAGGGCATCGGTTTTGTACATATACGGCAGTGTTTACAGCTTCGGCCTATAGAAACTTCGAAAGTCTATGATCATGGAGCATAGCACGGACAGCTTCCACAATCGTACGGCTCTTCCTTTCTGCCACGCCATTCTGTTCAGGAGTGTATTGTTTAGTAACCTCCCTCTTAATGCCAGCCTCTTTACAGAAGTCATGAAACTCATTAGATTCATATTCAGTCCCATTATCAATCCTTAAGATCTTGATCTTCTTTTCAGATTGATTCTCGATCAAGCCTTGAGATGTGTCACAAGACATGACACCTAGCGGACTTCCTCCGACCTGATATAATGAATCAACTCGAAACCCAAGAGTGAAGGTATCTTTAATATTGTTTTTCCATGCACGTACCTTGCCTTCGCTGAAGGTTACCTTGTAGCCATTGTCTTCCATTGCCGAGATGGACACCAAGTTCTTTTTGAACTTAGGTACATATAATACATCTTGTAAGTGGATCGTATTACCTTGATTCAATTTGAGAGAAACATTGCCTACACCTTTCACGAGGTATTTCATTTCATCTCCAAGGACAATTTCCAAGTTAGTTTCTTTCTCTACCAGATTATGGAGTACTTCTTTGTAACCAACGAAGTGTCTTGAGGCACCACTATCAATGAGTCAAATTCCCATTGAGTCCAAAGGAGCAGAAATAGATAGGGTAGCTGGTAGATAATATTTAGCCTACTTATTGTCAACAATGTTAGATTCATACCTGGAATTTCTAGCCTTCTTGAATGGTTGTCCTCTTCCTTGATTCCCAACACTCCTTTTACCTCTACTAATATATTTGTCATTACTTTGATTGCCATGGAAAATATTTTGATCATCATCTCGGTAAGAGTCCTTTCTATCAGGGCATTCCCTTGCATAGTGTCCTGCTTTATTGCAAATGTAACATCGTCCTTTTCTTCCACCCTTAAGTCCAGCCTTTCTTTTTTATTTAGACCCAAAATTATTTATTTTCTTAGCATGAGAAGAAAAAGCAGCAAGAGGACCTTTAGGCAAGGGCATTTCTTGCTCTTCTACCATTGCTTCTTCTTGAATGCATCTAGCCATTAATTCCTCGAAACCAGGAATTACATTATTGTTCAGAAGAGTAGTCCTAAACACGTACCATTCGGATGGTAATCCTCCAAAAGTTGTGAGTGCCATTTCCTTGTCAGTAATAGTTTCCCCAATAGATAGGAGATCGTTCTTGATCTCGGTGATTCTTAAGAAGTATGCTTGCATACTCTCATCTTTACCCTTCTTGATTTCCCTCAGCTTATTTCTAAGAAACAAAACTTGATTTGCATCACTCACTTTAAATAAACTCACCAGTCTATCGTAGATTTCCTTGGAGGTGTCCAGTTCAGAGATGTAGGCCACCAAGTGCTTGTCGATAGAGTCCCGGATGATTTTCTTTGATTTGACTTATCCATTTTTTCATTTGTTCCAGGCAGCAGCGGATGCATTTGATGGAGGCTCAACAATATTGCCTCTTACATGGTCTAGCACTCCTTGATCTTCTAGGGTTAGATCGATAGACATCTTCCATCCGTGATAGTCAGCTTTCTCACGGAGCTTGTCTTCGGTAGGAAAGAGTGTTGAGGACCCCATAGTTCTTTTAAGATAGCCTTGCCAATCTTCTCTTCGGTGATTTCTCTTGCTCTTGCTTGGGCTTTATCTTCACCTCCACTTTGATACCATGTTAAGTCATGGTATGTTCTATGCTTATAACAGTTTACTTGTTTTTCTTATTATATTCCACATATTACCAATCACATGTACATAAAGTAAAGTGCAGATAGAACATTAAACGATTGACAAAAAACAAGCCAAGACAAGAGACACAGGATGTGGCGGCTAGCCAAGGACAAACCCCATAATGTGTGGGGAAACCATTTGATCAAATCTTCTTTTATCTTCAATAATTCAGCAGAGAGGAATAGTACAATAAATCTAATTTATATCAGCAGTAGCAAACCCTAGATCAACAACATCAGCATTAGCGGCTTCATCATCAAAACTAGGGCAGTCGATGTCTCACAAACTGACCGTCAGATCGGCTTGATTCCACCACCAAAAGTTGTAACCTTCAGAGGAGGTTCAGATGAACCTACAACATAGTTCAGATGAGGAGATCTTCTGGTCCATGCAGGTCAAACTTCACTTCTGCAGTTGCAGCTTCAGTTTCAGCAGCTTCCTTCAAACTAGGGCAGTCGATATCTCGCAAACCATCCGTCGAACCGACTTGATTCCACCACCAAAAGTTGCAACCTTCAGAGGAGGTTCAGATGAACCTACAACGCAGTTCAGATGAGGAGATCTTCTGGTCCACGCAGGTCAAACTTCACTTCTGTAGTTGCAGCTTCAGTTTCAGCAGCTTCCTTCAAACTAGGGCAGTCAGTATCTTGCAAACCGTTCGTCGGATCGACTTGATTCCACCACCAAAAGTTGTAGCCTTCAGAGGAGTTTCAAATGAACCTACAGCGCAGTTCAAATGAGGAGATATTCTGGTCCACGCAGGTCAAACTTCACTTCTACAGTTGCAGCTTCAATTTCAGCAGCTTCCTTCAAACTAGGGTAGTCGATATCTCGCAAACCGTCCGTCGGATCGACTTGATTCCACCACCAAAAGTTGCAACCTTCAGAGGAGGTTCAAATGAACCTACAACGCAGTTCAGATGAGGAGATCTTCTATTCCACGCAGGTCAAACTTCACTTCTGCAATTGCAGCTTCAGTTTCAGCAACTTCCGACTTCACGTGTGAGAGAGAGACCCTTTTCTGCGCAGTAGAGAAGAGACTCTTTTCTACGCAGTAGAGAGAGAGAGATGTGACAAGATGAGTGAGTGCAAATGAGGAAAAGTCCTCCTGTATTTACTATTTAAACACAACTGTTGATGTTTGAATAGATGCCACTGTTGGGCTTCTGAGCCTACATGAGTTGTAGGTCGGCTAGATAATAATTCCATAATCAAAATAAATTCATATCTCCATGAATACTTATGGGAATCGGATGATCTTTAGATCAATCCTACACCTCTTGACGAGAGGAATCTAATGAACATATTATCAGCCATGAATAAGATGACCCACATGAAGTTTGGCCCTAGTTGCCAGTTTTAATAAATGAGCTCCCACACACTGCCTCTACGCTAGCCCAAGTAGTGCGAAAGTCACACTACCAAGCCAGAAGCTCAATCAGCTCCCAAACTCTCCTAGATGCTGACAATCCTCCCTAGCCTCCTCTCCGGAAAATCTCATGTCAAATCTCCACTGCTAGGCACCACCAATGAACTCGACCTCCTCTCCACTGCGTCCATTAGTAATACGTACAACCTGGAAGGGAATGCTACTACTGGGAATCACAATGTGATCCTCCTCCTGAAGAAATGAAGAAAACCTTCCTAGGGTGGCACTCAAAGTCCCCTGAAGAAAGGGTGATCTCTTCGCTTGAAAAACTCGTGCTAAACAGCTAGTGACTCGGCTAAGTAACTTGAGCAACCAAAGAGATCAATATACTCCAATAAGATGAATGAAATCAGGAGAGCTAACTTCCTTATATAGATTTCGTGGAGCACTTTTCCCTCCAATTTTACCTCCATCGTGGGCCCTCACTTAACCACCTTCACGCAAACCGAACAAAGAAGTGCGTCTTTCCCTAGTGGGGTGGCCCCCATGTGTAATTTAACCACAACAAAATAACTTCTCCTAAGTCTAATCTCCTAATAAAAATTGAATGGGCCCCATCACCTCCAAAATTGACCGGAAAATATAGAAATTAATCCTATTCCAAAATAATTTAGGAAGGGACATTACACTAGACTTAATAGAAGTTATTTCGATGTGGTTAAGTTATACGTGTGTGTCACCCACACTAGGAGAATATGCATTCTCTAGTTCGATTTGCATGGAGAGGAAATCGATGGGTGAGTGAGGGACCCACGATGGAGGGAAAATGGAGGGAAAAGTGCTCCACGAAATCTATATAAGGAAGGCAACTCTCCTCATTTCAGCGTCTTATCTTTTGACAAATTGAACTCAATCTTAGTTGCTCGAGCTGCTTAGTCAGGTTACTGCGTTGTTTAACACACGAGTATCTTCGAGTGGAGATCTCAACCCTTGCTTCGGTGGACTTTGAGTGCCAACCCTAGGAGGGAGTTCTTTTTCATCTCAATTCGTAGCAACAACAGGGAGACGAGTTACAACAATTGTAACCCGAGTACCAGCAGCAAGGGGAGTTACAGCAGCGCGAGGATTGCCCAGTCATAGTGTTAGGCACTCTGGTAAGTTGGGGAGATGGGAGCATTCTTTCATCATTTTTAGGAGTATAGAGGGCAGCTACATACAAGAGGGCCATCCTACATGCAGCTCTCATTTCATCACACGCAGGACTGCATCATCTCCTCCATGATTATACAGTCATTGGAGTGAGACTCTTTGGGGCAGCACCATGCAAGGGAGTTTGGAGCTGGGGTGTTGGGAGATCATTTGGAGGGCCATTTGAGGAGGATTGTTGGAGTTGGGAGAGCAAAGATTGACAGCATCAGTCACAACAACACAATTTGAAATTGGAGGGCCAAGCTGTGAAGGGTCAATTTTTGAAGGTTGGAACCAAGGGAAAATTTTTATGGGTTTTTATGGGTTTTGGGCAAAGATCACACTCCTAATTTATAGGGGCAGATCTAAGGGGTCAAACACGGGTCCCAACTCAACCAGTAGCCAGAGAAGCTAAGGGGAATTTGGGCCAAAATTCCGAGGGCAACATTTGGCCAATTCCTTCATGGGTTATTCTAGGTTTCTTGCGTAGAGGCTGGGATTAATTTTTCAAAATTTTATGAGCAACAGGGAAGGCTCTAACAGCAGATCATTTCAAGCGGCAAAACTTTTTTGGGCAGTAACAATGCAGCTCTTGGGCCAAATTACTAGCAGATTTGAGGAGGTTGTTTCATTGTTCATTTTGGGCTTTTGCTAGCTTGCCTAGAGCAAGCCCAGGTGCACACATTCCAGCACCTTATTGTACACCTCTTCCCATTTAATAAAATGAGTATACAATGCAGTTTGGTTGCCAATTTTGTGGTCCGATTGTCTGATTTAATTTTATGGGTGTTGTTTTTATTGTCCACTTGCATAACACTATTTTCCCTAGTTTGGAACATTACAATATTCTATAATCATCCTATCATTCCTAATCTCTTATGTTCACATCCTATTCATCCTCTACTAGAATATGCCATGGCGTCAGTTATACTAACCTAACCATTCATAGACCCTAAGGATGACAGCGTCGATTATATAAACCTGATTTCCTAGTAGGCATCTGACAATCATCATCACACGTCTAGGGGAGCATTACTCACACAATCCTCCCATTACTCCAGGCTTTGGAGGATAAATGGTGGGCAACACCTCCACCCCTCCCTGTAGGACTAGGGTCAACACCTTATCATGGAATCTCATTAAGCCTTAACTATTCTTGGAATTATGTCAGCACGTGGTTGGTTTGGTAGCAATGTTATCTGCAATGTAAACACTTGTCCACACATTATGACATATGCATCAATATATTGAAAATAAATTGCATTTAAATAGCATTTTCTGTGTATTTCACATATGTTGCTATCTACGAGATTGAACTTCGCGTTCTCATAACATACTTGGACATGTCCAGCCTATATATCTGTAAGTTAGCTTTCATATTAGATGTAGTCATTCTTGAATTTCCATCTCGTCAATCATGTTGATATGCAAAATGAAATAAATTTATAGATATCTCATCCATAACATAATTCATAATTTGGATTTCATAGTAAAGTTAATCACATACTAAACTTCATATCGCTATCCATATTCTAGCAATGTTAATCAAATTACTTATTTCATATTGGTATACGTGATTTAAGCAGAGAACATATGCAATGATCCAACAACATAAAAAATTATTTTTACATGTGATAATTCCAAAATAATAGTTTTAAGTATCCAACTCAAAATAAAGTAGTCATATACAAAATAAGGTTTTAAGTTCCCCAAAATCAACACAAGTTGGGGTATTTTCGACATATGATCTTTGTATCTTCCCAGGTAGTCGATCCAAGGTTTAAAACATTTTAAGTTAAAGTATAAACTTTGAAAAACTATGAATAAGAATTAAATCAAAACATTATAAATATGAACCTCAGGATACATTATGAAGGTTGTTTATAATCAATATAAGGAGACTTCCTCTAGAGTGACGTGGGAGACAGATGACCGAGTTGCTCCTCCACATGCTAGAAGGTAAAGGAGACAGTAGACCTAGGGAAAGATGGAGACGGTGGTATGGAAGGTATAAGGAGAAGGGTAATGCACAAAGACGAGGGAGGCAAAAATAGAGACAAAGAGAGGGTAGAAACTTCCAACAGAGTCACATAGGGAAACATTGAACCTGATTGTTCTTAGAATTCTGGGCACGAGGTCCAAAAGATTTGTCTCCTGGATCTGGGGACCGTACAGGTAGACCCTAGATAGGCTGTGAGGTAAAAAAATGGCGGTTTGGTAATTGGAGCAATGGGAACAACCACAGTCCAGCACACCTTCAACTGATTCCAGATATTCCTCTGCAAACTTGAATTTTAAATTTCAGTCACTATCTGGTTAAAATTCATAGTTAAGACTTAATGATTAAATTTACATAATATGGGTATTATAGTTCAACTTTTGATTTTGAACTCAATTCAAAGAACATATGGATTGAGTGAATGGTTTTGGTAATCCTTGAAGGATTATGTGGTCAAGATTTTGATTTGGGGTAGCATCGGATGTGCTCTAGCCATGAAAATTGGTGGAGAGGCTAAAGCACATGAGATCTCCAATACCCAGAAATGGTTTGGGAAAATTCTAAACAGTTTGGGAGATATTAAAATAATTAATATTTTTAATGGAGTCCCTAAATCTAAATTTAGGGAAAATAAAATATTAATGTGAATTAATATAAAACTGCTTTAGAAGGGTCCAAAAGTCATGGATCAAGCCAGAGTTAATCTTAGCTGTTGATTAGGGACTTAATCTCAGTCATTGAATTATCAACGAGAAAAGTATAAGCAGAGGCTTGAGGGTCACTTGGAAAACACACCGAGTTGATCAAGAATTCGATTTTCAGGGGCAAGACTCGTTGAGGAAATTGGAGTGATCAAAGTTGCAGCTGAGGGGAAATGAATATAGAAGCAGAGAGGCAGAGATGGCACTGAGAGCTTCAGCGCAGAAGACAGGAGAGAGGGACGCAGAGCTATCTAGAAGACACACAGAGGCAGCCAGAAGCCACGCACAGGCAACCAAGAGCTACGCAGTGCCTAAGGAGAGCCATTGTGGGTGATGCAGAGGCTCCAGAGGCTAACGCTGGGCCATAGAGGCTAACGCAGTCCCTAGAGGCAAACGTTGGAGAATTCGTGGGTAGATTAGAGCTGAGCGTTGTGGGATTGTTCATCTGGGATTTTAGCCAGAATATTTCTCTCCAACTAAGAGGAACTACTATCGAGATCATTCTTTGTTGGGTGAGCCGGTTTGGCACCCAGATTGTATTTTGAAACTGCTTAATAATAAAACCCTCAGATAGCTGCACTAGTTTTCCCGCTTTGGGTTTTTCCGTGGACATTGGTCCAAAAACAACGTGTCACTTATGTGCTTTTTTTCCTTGAGTTGATGATGTGTAATGTGTTGAGCATGTACTTGTATTTATTTTCAGTATTTACCTGGTAAATAACTTGTTAATTAAACAGAACAAGTAGGCAGAAATAAATCAAAAAGTACATGAAGAATTTCTAGCCATTAGCCATAGAAATTCCAACATGGTATCAAAGCGTGGCTGCAAACCATAGGAGAACAGAGGGCATCAACCGAGCAGAGTAGAAGCAACAAAAATAGTTGTCCCAAGTGACAAAATTTGTTCCTAGCGGAGAAGCAGCAAGAAAGGGGTGACGCAGTGCCTGCATCATCAAGTTTGAGCCAGGAGGAGGATCAGCACAATGGAAAAAGGGAGCAGACCTGACCTACGTAGTGCCTGGTCATCTTTCTCAGTCAGGAAGGATTGACACCTGTGGCCAAGAGGTGCGGATTTTGCTAGTGTTGGGTTTGCGCAGAGCCTAGAAACTCTAACCTTCAGTTTGTTGAGGCATATGAGGTTGTGGGTAAGTTGCAGAGTGAAGTTGGTGGGGTACTGTGGTTAGAACAATACCTAATAGGGCAAGACCAAGGAGGAGGGAGCTACTGTCAAGGATTTCTAGCCAAGAAATCTGGATCAGTGGTGCAGTTGCACTAACGATTGGAATGGGGGCATCTCAACATTAGTTGAGGGGTTTCGAGGAGGGAAATCGAGGCTCAGAGGGAGTCACACCAAGAACTTCCAGAAGGGAAGTAGAGGAGCAGCGAAATGGCAGTGAACAGGGTAAGAGATCAGGATAGATTGGACGGAGCCTCAAACTTTGTAGTCTGGAAGGCCAGAATCTTGTCCGTTCTAAACAAGAATTGTCTCAAGCACTTCGCCTTGAAGACGATAGCGATCCCAATTGACCTGGTTGAGAATGATAAGTACGAGGAGGCAATGGCGAGGGCCAAGAGAATCATCCTTGACGGGGTCAAGGACATATTGCCGAAAAGGAAACAGCAAATGCGATGTGGGAGGCCCTGAAAAAATTGTATCAGCATACTTCCATGCAGAGGAAGATGCTACTAGAAAATCAGCTGCGGTCATACCAGATGTTGAAGGAGGAACAGATCGACACCTTCCTCAGACAATTGAAGGAGATCTGGGATCAGCTAACTTCCATGGGAGCCACACCGGATCAAGAATTGATGGTGAGGACAGCCCTGAACGCAATCTCAGAAGACTGGGAGGTGTTTGTCCAAAGCATACTGGGCAAGTCGACCCTTCCAGATTGGGAGGAATTGTGGGCGGCTCTTCGCCAAGAAGAGATCAGAAGGCTAACCAAGGCGAGAAGCAGCGGCAAGGGGGTCAGAATCGAGGAGGAGGAAGAGGAGGATGTTGCCCTAGCATTTGAGGAAAGCATGAGATACAGAAGAAGAAGGACCTCTCCAAGGTCAAATGCTTCCATTGTGGGGAACTGGGTCACTATGCACTCATGGCACAATCATCATCTGTCTCCACTTCCTTCTCCGCCCCTTGAGAGGAAGTGGGGAGACATTGAGCTGTAGTCAGATGGACTATAGGCGATGAGGGGCAGGATCCTCGAGGTACCTAGCCTCTTGGATCATACCTTGCTACGGGAGCCCCAAAGAGGAGTAGCAGTACTGGCGGATGCCAGTAGAGATGAATGCGGATGGAGCAACAGAGAGAGCTACAGTGCAGGATTCCCAGGACAGTGCAAGGTGGCAGTGCGAGATGCATGGAATTGTTGCAACAGCGCAGAGGTCGGAGAAGGGGCACTTGTCAGCAGCAGAGGGAGTTTCAACATCGAGGGTATCTCTAGCCTGACAGAGATGTCAGAGTTAGGAGATTAGTTACTTACTTCTCAGTAAATGAGTTGTAGTGCAATAGTTAGCAGTGGCAGTGCTATGGGAAGCACGATGCAGCATGATGAGAGGGGTTGTCGTACGGATGCAACAGTGGCAATGGCAAGGCCATGGGTAGCAGTACATGATGCAGCAATAATGTTGGGTAGCAAGCCTAGCATCAGCATCAGGACCGATGCCGGATGATCAGGGTGACGCTTAGTGAGGAGTATTACTAGAGCACAGTCCTCACTAAGAGAGAGTGTTGATTTGGGGTAGCATCGGATGTGCTCTAGCCACGAAATTGGTGGAGAGGCTAAAGCACATGAAATCTACAATACCCAGAAATGGTTGGGGCAGATTCTAAACAGTTTGGGAGATATTAAAATAATTAATATTTTTAATGGAGTCCCGAAGTCTAAACTTAGGGAAAATAAAATATTAATGTGAATTAATATAAAACTGTGTTAGAAGGGTCCAAAAGTCATGGATCAAGCCAGAGTTAATCTTAGCCATTGATTAGGGACTTAATCTCGGCCATTGAATTGTCAACAAGAAAATTATAAGAGGAGGTTTGAGGATCACTAGGAGAACACACCGAGTTGACCAAGAATTCGATTTTTGGGGCAGGGCTTGCTGAGGAAATCGAAGGAGTGATCAAAGTTGCATCTGAGGGGAAATGAATACAAAAGCAGAGAGGAAAATATAGTACCGGGAGCGTCAACGCAGAAGTCGGGAGAAAGGGAAGCAAAGCCAGCTAGAAGCCACGCAGAGGCAACTAGGAGTTGTGCAGTGCCTGAGGAGAGCCAGCGTGGGTGATGCAAAGGCTCCAGAGGCTGATGTAGAGCCTCCAGAGGCTGACGCAGGGCTGACGCTAGGCCAGAGAGGCTGACGCAATCCCTAGAGGTAGAGGCTGGAGAATTCTGGGGACAGATTAGAGCTGAGAGCTATGGGATTGTTCATCTAGGGTTTTAGCCAGAATATCTATCTCCGACTGAGAGGTACAACTGCCGAGATCATTCTCTGTTGGATGAGCTAGTTTGGCACCCAGATTGTATTCTGAAACTGCTTAATAATAAAACCCTCAGATAGCTACACCGGTTTTCTCGCATTGGGTTTTTCCAAGGGCATTGGTCCAAAAACAATGGTGTCACTTGTGTGCTTACGTTTCCTTCAATTGATGATCTGTAATGTGTTGAGCATGTACTTGTATTTATTTTCAGTATTTACCTAGTAAATAACTTGTTAATTAAACAAAACAAGTAGGCAGAAATAAATCAGAAAGTACATGAAGGATTTCTAACAGTTAGACTTAGAAATTCCAACAAAGATGTTTACATCATCACCTTGGAATTGAAAGGTAGCAATATAGGAAGATACCCTGATATTTGTTTAACAATGAAGATCACTTTCATGTTTAGAGGAAGCTATGATTAAATCTACTTTGATAGGCTCAATATAATGCCTTTGTTGATAATGGCTAGAGGAAAGTGATATAAAAGGTTGATGGCCTGGACCTTATCACAAGATTAAAGTAAGAGGGCGGTTGCATAACATCGAGGAAGGCAGAAGCTTAATATGATGAGGTGCAAAAGAAAGGAGGAGCCATGCAACTACTACTTGAAGATCTCCATGAAGAGCTAGTAGCTGATTTATTTATGAAGACAAGCTAAAGAGCTTGTGGTTATGACTTCCGAAATAAGAGGAAGTTAGGAAATTCCTCTATGTTTGAGAGGGAGTAAAAATTCTCCTTGAATGTTTAAAAAGGAGAAAGGATCTAATCCCTAATGAAGATGGAATGAGGATCTCCTCTATGGTTGAGAGGGAGTGACGTTAGACATCATATTCTCTATGTGTCATGCACTAGACCAGGACTAACAGTCATAAGTCTTAGTGAAGACAATAGAGGGAGAATGGAGGATTGAATAAGCATCTGTGATTGATATTCCTTGAGGATCAAGAATCCAAGATAGGAAGTAGACTGACACTCTTGGAGGATATGACAGGTATCCAAGACAAGAGTGGTCGAAGAGGACCAATATTCTTTGAGGATTGAGAATCCAAGATAAGAATAGTCCTAAAAGGACATACCTAGTGAACATCCGGATGGAGTATGTGCCTTAAAAGGTAGTGCAGTGTCTCATGTAAAGCCTCCCAACATTATACTTTTATATAAATAGAGCTTGTTAGTTAATGCCTTACTATGTTGACAGTGTTGGTTATAATGTTGATGCTTTAAAGATGGCTTATCAAACCGATTCTTCTTATGAGAACTCTTCAGTTTGAGAGAATCCTTGTACCGGTTGTACAATTATGAATAACTCCCTAGTTAAGAGGGAGTGATGGAAAATGTAACTAGTTTCAGTCTTCATAATTGTTATTGTACTCATGTCATAATGTATATCTTATGTAACAAAAAAAAGAAGAAAGACATTATTATTTTCAAGCATGTGTTTCATGCTTCTTTTGATTGGTCAACTAGGTTAAGCATGTTCTTCATGCTTCTAGGGCTTGTCATGTGATGAGAATATTTGTCATGAGTCAAGAGAGTCAATATCATTTGTATAAGACCCATTTGGGCAAGTTGTAACATGAAAAAGAATTTATTTTTGTGTCTAGAAAGTCAAAAAGACCTCAAAGACCAAGTCGGCCCTAACTGTGAGAAGTCAGCCTGGAAGAGGCTATTTTACCTCATGAAAAGCATATATATAGAAGGAGCTTTGACCTCATTAGCACACAAGTTCGATCTAAAGCAAGGAAGAAGAAGAAACAAGAATGAAGGACAAGGAAGCAAAGGTGAAGGTCAAGGAAGAAAGAAGAAGTCAAAGAAAAAGAAGAAAAATTAATTTTGAGCTTGGATTCTCTCACACACGCAAAATTTAGGGTTTTTGCAATGACTGGGAGGCCGAGAATTGTAGGTCTAAACTACAGGTCTGAAATAGAGGGTTCTACTTTGACCAAGGATCTTGAAGTTTGACTTTTGTTGACATTGTTGACTAGAGCTTGTTTGAAGAAGGAATTTGTGGAGAGTTGACTTTGTGGTTGGAGGAGGTCTTGACTTTGGTCTTTGGGTATTGGATTTCTCATTTGATCAAGAAGAGGAGAATATTTCTAGGTTTTTCCCTTGGAGGAGTTTTTCCCTAGCTTGGAGCCTACTTCTTGTGTCTATTGTCTTCATTGTTTATGCTCTTGATAATTGTTTGGCGAAAGGATCTAATAAAGAACAATAAGAAGACAACTAAAGTTCACAAGCAATTATTGAGGATAAGGAGAATTTTTTAAGTAGCTACCATATTAGATTCTTCAACACAAAAATGGTTAAAGTACCTTCCATTGGCTGACCCACCTTCCTTCAAGCGGCCAGATGGGAGAGAAGTCTGACAAGAGCAAGACGTGGAGGATCCTGGCGTAATTTTGTGTTGATCATATAGGGGTGTTGGCTAGCGGGTTGTCCATAGAGGAGAAAAATTTTCTCCTATGAGTTACCCGCATTTTGGTGGGTAATAAGGCCCATAGAGAAAATATGGAATTTAGAACAATTAAACTATGGAATTTACATCAATTAAACTTGATTGAACTCAGTCCCCAGCAAAAAAAAAAAGGAAACTGAAACTACAGAAAATCTCACCTGCACATTGTTGTACGAATTTTGGGTAAAAGATGGACTCAGTTAAGGTTACTTGGGAATAGGAGCGAAAGCAAGTAGTGGGAGCGGGGAGCGACATTTTCAAAAGCTCCCGGTTTGGGAGCGAATATTTTTATAATATATATTTTTTTATATATTTTGATGCATATATGTCAACAAAAGCATGTAGAATGATGAATTAGATATAAAAAGCATAAAAATGTGGATTGAACCATATAACATCAATCATCTAGAAGTTATAATCTTCATCAACCACGTCCACAAGTTAGTAACATACAACATATTGAGTCTCGTGATTCATCAATCTTAAAGTTTCAAGCTTTCAAAATTCAATATATAACATTTATCATCATTGATCACTAAAGTTGTAACTTGTACTTGTAATCATTATCATTACCAAGTAACCAAATGATAACAAAGAATATCTAAAATGAAATGAAATGTTTCAACTTTAAACTTTCACGAAGCATCATATTCATAATTCATTACCAATGAGTTGTAAATGCCAACTTCAAACTTCAAACTTAAATTGTCATATATTGTTTACAAAAAATACCATAATAAATATGAAAGAGTTAATAGTTATAAAAAGTATTAGAAACTAGAAAAGACAAGTAAATCTATTATCTATTGATTGACCCTCTTGCTATAAGAAATTTCTAATTTCATGTCGTGTGCTTTATTGGGAGTCTTCTCCTGCATAATCAAACGATCTTGGTGCTCTTGATTATTGGGAGTCTCCCCCGCAAAGAGGGCTTGGTGCTCTTGATTAGATACAAATTTCGTAACCTAGTACATGACAAAATCCAATAGAAACATTACAATACCCCACAATCTTGAAATCCTGAAAAAAGTGATAAGTCTGTTGGATTTTGAGTGAGATCTAATATTCTACTTTCTCCATATGAAATCAAATGAGGTCAAAACCACCCTCAAACATCCTGAGTCATTTCATGGTAATATTAAAAATTTAAGTAAAAGGATATAAATGAAAGATAAAGGAGAATGTCAATGATAAGGCCATAAGCTTCAACATTAGACTACCCCACTCAAAAAAAATTGTTTCTAATCTTCAATAGCTCCTTAATAAGCAGGGAACGAATTTTGGGAGCACGCTCCGAGAGTGGATTCAACAGGGGGGCACTCCCCCACAACCCTGGACTCAATCATATAAACTATACAATCCTCAAGTTGTGCCCTACATGTTTCCTCTACCTTTGCAATTTTTCTACTTGAAAATTCACTCAGTCTCCACTAAAAGATAAGGCTAGATCTATCTCCAACTGCTAGCCTCGTCTTTTCTTTTATTGTTGCTCATTTTCCTCTTTTCCTTAGCCAATGTTTTCACAGTCATTGTGTCTCACACACTAAGAAATGATTTTCTCAAGACTGTGTCTTCTTCTCTCCTTAAGCTTCCCTTATAATTTTTTATTGAGCTAAATCCCTAATAACCCTAATCTCCAAAGTGATTGACAATTGAGACTAGATCTCACCTCACTTGAGATCAATAGTTAAGATTAAATCTAATTTAGTAAAGTAATTAACTTATATTTCCTTAGACTTTACTAGCTCAATAACCAGGGTTAATTAGCTAACTATAATTAACATACTTTCCCTAAGTTAGGAAAATATAAAAAACTTAAGTTAATTAAGCAAGTTTCCTCAACTCCTGCATGTTGAAATTCTATGGCAAGTGCAGTAGAATACAATTTTATGATGTGATAATTACTTCCTATGATTTTCAAACAATATTTCTCATGCCACTAATATCATTGAATAATTACACACCGAAAATCTCAACTGTAAATGCAGCAGAAACAATAAAGATCATAGAAAGACAACCATGCACAGTATGCACAATATTTCTACCCTGGGAAACCCAACCTTGAGAGAAAACCTTCTTTTCCTGAAGAGAAATCATCTTTCCAACAAGGTTTACAAATCAGAAATCTATCTAGAAATTTGAGCCAACTTTACAAGTCAAAATACTAATCAAATCTGGTCAAACAAGTGTTGGCCAACTCTAGTCAAACTAGTCCAAAAAATATAAGTCAACGTTGGTCAATGGCTTATAGTCAAACTCAACTTGTGGTCAAACTCAACCCTATAGTCAAACTCAACCCTACAATCAAACTCAGCCCTATGGTCAAGTTGATCAACTCTACAGTCAACTTGCATGTGTGGCCCTGTAGTCAACTCACACATGCAGTCGTGCATACTATGGTCAGCTTAGTCAACTTCTTTCACATGTGTGGTTGGTCAAGCTCGGCCACACATGCAGCCTCCAAGAGAGAGATAGAATGATGAAAAAAAGATTAAGATGAACATATTTCTCATTGGCTAAATTTCTCCTCCACTGGAAAGGATTGAATGAGCTTGCTATGTTGATTATTTGTCTCCTCACATGCTTGGCTATTTATATAGAGCTTTAATTTTGAGTGGAGACCCATAAAGGGTCACCTTATCATAAGAAATCCCTTCACTTGCGGAGCCTACATTAAAACTCAACATTGGACTAGAATTGTTTATTTCACTAATGGGTAAGAACCCCATTAGATAAACAAATCAAACTCACTCTATAAAAAATAGATCGCTCCTTTCCGGAGTAAGAAATGTCAACATCGTGGGCCAATCTTCCCTAGCCAAATCAACATGGCCTGATGGGTGAATGTATCATTCTCCCCTAGTCAAATTAGCATGACCCCATGGAAAAATGTTTGCCCGATGCTGCAAAAACATCGACATTGCATGCTTCACACCTAGTCTATGCAGAAGCACTTGCCCGCTACTAAATTTCATCAAACTAACTATGCAACACAAACTAAGATTGATTAGAACATAACTAAGTCACCACCATAAAATTGGTCCATGAAAAGCTTGATTCACAAGTGAGACAACTTCTACGAACATTCCAACCTTTGGAAGGCTAGAATCATCAAACCAACCTACAAAAACCCTATCATGCGATGAAAAACACAATTTTACCTCTCATGCAATATGAGGGGTAACATGAAGGACATGACCAATTGGGCCAACTTGTGGCAAATACATAAAGAGATCCATGATTACGCATAAAATAAGTGTGCCTCTAGGTAATAACAACATTTCAAATACATGAGCAATATTTTTACCTAAGGGTAAGCAAACAAACCTAGGTATTCGCCATGTCATGTGCCCTAGTGAGATCCATTACAAGACCCCCTTATACCCACCTTCATGAGATGGTTAATATCATCCATAATGGAAAGGAAAATCATGAAACGAAGATTCAGACGATGCGCTATGACAAATAACAAAGGGTCTAGACTCTAGAGCAAACACCTAGGTTAACCAAAAAAAACAGTTTACATAGATCACTAAGAATGTTCCAGTACCATACATAAGATACAATGGTCACACTTTTGGTTGATCATGATACAATGATAAGAATCATCATAATGGCACATCTAATCACAATAGTATAGGCTCTAACACTAAGTTGCATGATAAGGGGAAACAAGTATGCATTTCTAAAATGGAAACACACTAGAAAGATGAACCCCAAAAAATTTGGAAAGGGGGGAATGTGTAATATATACACATATATAAATAGAACATTATATTGAAAATTGGAAAGAAATCATTATGAATAAATGAGAAAGAACCTTTAAATGACCCCCAAAAAAATTGGAAAGGGGGAAATGTGTAATATACACACACACACACACATATATATAGAACATTATATTGAAAATTGGAAAGAAATCATTATGAATAAATGAGAAAGAACCTTGAAATGACAAGCAATGTTCCACCATCACTTATATCGGGATCCTCCTCGTTAGTATCACCCTTCGCCTCAACCTCAATTCTCTACGGACATTAGTCAACACCACCCAATTTTGTTGAAACTACTGAATCCAAGCTTTAAAATATGCTACGAAAAGCCTAGCATGCATGATCAATGATTTTGTTTTGAATGAAGGGTAATTTTTTATTAAGGCCATGATAGAGGAGTCCAACAAGCAATATCACTAACATCGAGGTACATAAAGGGCTTGGTGCTCTTGATTAACTACCAATTTCATACCTTCATACATGATAGAATCTAATGAAAATGATCCTGGAATTCTGAAAATTTTTAAGCATTAGAGGAAAGTTCAGCATAAAATTGGCCTCAAGAAAAACCAAGAAATTAATAAAAAAATGCCATGTAGACAATTTTTAATATTATTTTATTTTTATCTTTGTTCCACAATATTTATTAGCACAAGATTTAATAAAAAAATATAATACATTATTTCTAATTTTTACTTTTATCGAAATCCCTCAATATATGGCACTTTTATTAAATAATTGTTTATATATATTTTATATTTAAATTTGACTTTCTATTTTCATTTTTTATATTTACTAACTATCTATATATATTTTATATTTAACTATATTTTTTTGTTTTTTTTAAACGACACGATGGCACATCTAATCACAATATTCTAGGCTCTAACACTAAGTTGCATGATAAGGGGAAACACGTATGCATTTCTAAAATGGAAACACACTAGAAAGATGAACCCCAAAAAATTTGGAAAGGGGGAAATGTGTAATACACACACACACACACATACATATATATATATATACAACATTATATTGAAAACTGGAAACAAATCATTATGGATAAATGAGAAAGAACATTTAAAAGACAAGCAATGTTCCACCATCACTTATATTGGAATCCTCATCATTAGTATCACCCTTTGCCTCAACCTCAGTTCTCTACGGACATTAGTCAACACCACCCAATTTCGCTGAAACTACTGACTCCAAGCTTTAAAATATACTACGAAAAGCCTACCATGCATGATCAATGATTTTGGTTTGAATAAAGGGTAATTTTTTATTAAGGCTGTGATAGAGGAGTCCAACAAGCAATATCACTAACATCGAGGTACATAAAGGGCTTGGTGCTCTTGATTAACGAACAATTCCATACCTTCATACATGATAGATTCTAATGAAAATGATCCTGGAATCCTGAAAATTGTTAAACATTAGAGGCAATTTCAGCATAAAATTGGCTTTAGAAAAAGACAAGAAATTAATAAAAAAATGCCATGTAGACAAATTTTTAATATTATTTTATTTTTATCTTTGTTCCACAATATTTATTAGCACGAGATTTAACAAAAAATTTTAATACATTTATTTTCTAATTTTTACTTTTATCGATATCCTCAATATGAGGCACTTTTATTAAAATATTTCGTTTATATATATTTATATTTAAAATTAACTTTCTATTTTTCTTTTTTATATTTATATTATCTATATTATTTTATATTTAACAGTTTTTTTTTTTTTTTTTTTAATGACATTGTTTACTAAGCCACAATTTCACCCGAAATATTTTTCTTGGCCAAAATCCGGTATTGTTCCTTTAGAATATGTTTTTTAACTATTTAATATTTAATTATACATTCTATATTTTGGTGAAACTTGTAATTTTCTTTTTTGGGAATATGTTTTTTAACTATTTTTATTTATTTTTTTTAACTATTATTTTATATTTAACTATATATTTGATATTTTTGGCCAAATCTGGTTAATTTGTCCTTTTTGGATATATTTTTAAACTATTTAACGTATTTTATTATTATATATATATTTAACTACTTTTTATTATTTAGCTATTTTATTTAGCTAAATGTCTATATTTATATTTTATATTAACTATTTTTTTGTGTGTTTTTTTGGGCATGGTTATTTAATTGACAAAATGGGCATGCATTTTTAATTTATATTTTTTCAATAATATCAAGATTTACATTGCATTAATAACTTTTTCGATATTCTAATTCATATGAGTAAGGTAGATAAATAACATTAATAAAATATTTCATGAATACACAAGTTAATAATAAAATATTTCACAGATACCCAAATTAATAATAAAATATTTCACGAATACCCAAATTAACCAATTTAAAATTATTTAGGATATGTACCACTTTTTAAATTTAAAGGATTTTGATTGGTTTACATATTATGACATGGAAATTACGTGAAAATTTCATGGGCGCTTTTAGGCTAAAATTTCCTCTAATGTCTACTAAATTTTGAATAGGATATGCAAATTTTACTTTCTCCATATGAAGACCAATGTGGTTGGAAACACTCTTAAACATCCTGAAACAATTAATGGTGATTTTAGATATTTAAGTAAAAGTGATATTTCTTTTACTTTAAGAATTTAACATTACCATTAATTAACAACATTTTGGTGCAAACCAATGTTATCGAAACTGGACCGAACCATCGGTCCAGCCTATTGGAGGGCAAAACTGGTTCTGTACGGAATCAGTGGATTTTGTACAATGTTTCCAAGGACACTTTGAACGCAGTTTTTTTTCAAAAAAAATGATTTATGACAAGCAAAACGTAGTACTTGACCATATTTCCCTACTAATGCTATGCAATTCATGGTAATGTGAAATTCTTAAAATAAAAGTGACATTTTCCTTAATCTTTCATTTTCATCATTTTACTTGAATTTTTAGCATTACATGAATTGACTCAAGATGTTTGAGAGTAGTTCTGACCTCATTGGATTTCATATGAAGAAAGTGTTAATTTTAAAGCAAGATTGTTCTCTACTATGGATAATTGCAATTTTAATCTTTTTCAACATTTTCACATTACATTCACCACATAACATCATATCATCATTAGCAATTATGTGAAGAGAACAATAGCATCAACAATGCAGCAGAAAAGTAAGGAACAATAGAAGAAAAGCATACACAATAGAGACATCAAGATTTTGGTCAAAGACCAAGGCAAAATCCAACAAGGGGAAACTCATAATCAATTCTTCTTCTTCTAGTAGATATTCATCAATGTTCAACTAAGATACAAAGAACAGTAAGAAAGAGACATGTCTTTCATCATCAATCACATTAGGCCTCATAGGGCTAACCCAGTAGCAAACAAGCATATTAGAGAGGTACTCCATATCACACTATCATAAGAGCACAGTATACATCATTGTCATTATCATAGAGGTTTTTCCATGCAAGGACATTGTCATAAGGACATTGCCATAAGAAAATTGCCACACATATTTGTTACAAGCGCATTGCCATATACATCAAGGTCATTGTCATATGCCATACATCAAGGTCACTACCATATTAAGGTCATTGTCATATGCCATATATCAAGGTCATTACCATATGCCATACATCAAGGTCACTGCTATATCAAGGTTATTGCCATATGCCATACATTAAGGTCACATACTTTACTATCATAGGGACACTATTGTCATAAGGATACTGGACATTGTCATACATCACTCATCATGGGAGCATTATCATAAATCATTGTCATACAAATTCTATCATATATCATAGGAGCACTACCATACATCACAGTTATAAGAGCACGACCAAATAAGTTTGACCAAACTAATCCACTAACTTTTAATATTCATCAATATAGAATGAGCAATTGAATACCTTATAAGACGTCCAATATGCGTTCCTAAGTTACCTTGGTTATGAGCACAACACAGAGGTATTCAGTCCTCTAGTTAGGGCAACCCGTAATGCTAAGGATCTACTCCAATACAACCTCAAGTACCTTTAATTGTTGCGCTAATCCATCTTCATTGAGACCTAATTTCTACACTATTCTATAAGGATTCTCGGCCCTTAGTCATAAGATTATGTGACCTCATATCTGAACTTGATTAGGGCTCAACCCTCTTGTAGCCTACTCAGAAATTTCACCCTTGTTTCTGTGAAATTTCCTTTAATTGCAACAACTGGTGTTTATTCTTCTAACCGATTAGAAGTTTATTTGTTTACAAAAAATAACGAATAAATCACACTGCAATTCTTCACAATAAAAATATGTTGCGGAAGTAAAACTTAGGAGTTGAGAAATAGATGCACACACATAAAAACTGACACAATAATTTTGGATTGAAAAGTGCCTTAAAAATCCCCGAAGGGAAAACCAGTGCAACAGATGAGGGTTTGTTTTATTATTATGCAACAAATTTTGAGAGTACAATAATCTGGATGCCTAACTAGCAATCCTCTAGCAAATATACCGACAAAATAATATGGAGAAGATTTTCTCCCTCTGCAATCAAATTGACCTCCTCTGGCTTGCTCGAACCCCACACTGGAAAACTCACACTCTACTAGAATTCGCATTGTTGGCTTTGGGCAATACGCACAACCCTGGATTTGCCTCAAACTTGATCGTCAACCTCCCTCTGCCTCTAGAAAATTTCCGCTCTGCCTTCTGGACTCAGATCTAACCTCTGGCAACTGAAACAAACCCTTTCTGGCAACTTGATCTGTTGGGCTAGCTAACTCACACTGCCTGGACGAATCTCTCTGCAAAAGAAGGTGGTCGTGTTCATTTGGCAGCGCAAGGACAAATTACCTCCTTTGGACAACCTTCCTCATCAAGAAAGACCCCTCCTAGCCCTTGGAAAAATTTAATTTGGTCAAGGAAAAATTTAATTTTTAAGGTGAAACCCACATATGCACAAAAGTACGAGTCATCTTAGGCAAGTTAATTCAACCTCCTAAGTCTCATATAAGTAGACCTCATGTCACATCACTTTGGAGCATCATCACATCTTCTCTCTCTTCTCTTGATTGGTTCGTATAGGTTTGCAATTGAAGGTCCAAGATCACACATGCAAAGGAAAGGGGGCAGTTTAATCTTTTTTTCTTGACTTTCTCATTGGGACAGTTTGGCCAAGCCATTGACCAACTTTGACATGATGTTTTGACTTACTTTGATTTGGAAAATTTCAATTTCTAGAGGTCGAATTTGCTGAGCAAACGACCGAACTTTTCTGGGCAGTTTGACTTGAGTTTACCGCAAAACTTTCACTGAAGTTTGACCTGGGTTTGACCACAAGTCTTCTTGCTCCTTTCCCCAAACTTTTGAGGACTATTTTGATTGAGTTTGGACCAACAAAGAAGGCTGAGTTGCTTGACTGTTGATCGAGCTCATTTGGAGGACCTTTGACCGTTGACTTTTGGATTGGTTAGGGGCCTAGGGCATCATTTATTGTTGTTGACTTTCACAAAATTTGTAGATTTGACTTGTTGACCAAATTTGACTTTTGGGAACATCTTAGGATATTGGTTAGTGGATTGCTAGATAAGTTAAAAATTTGACTTTCACTCTTTATTAATGAATTGGAACATTGTATCTCTCTATTTAACATTTGATGACAATCTAATAGGAGAAGAATTTTGAAAGGGTTTCCCCCTTGTGGGGTTTTTCCCTAGTCTTTGACCAAATCTTGTGTCTCTTATTATTGCTCTTGGATGTCTTCTATTGTGAATTTAATTTACTATTCAATCTACAATTACTTATATTATTACTGGAAGATTGAATTTATTGGATAATAGATTGCTAATTAAAGAAGAATTGGAAAAGTGATTGCGCTAAGCATAGATCACGAGAAAATTTACAGACCTCCCTTTTCCTGCCTCTCCAGCACTGGAAAAAATTTTGGGAAATTTTCCAGAATCCTGCTCTCTGAATTTTTGCTTCTCCCTCTCTCTGATGATCTCCCTCTAGCTCCACCTACACCCTCACTGAAGTTGTGAACTGGGTAGATCGATTTGCCTAGATGATTGATGCTCTCATAACTGTGTCTCTCTCCATCCCTTCAATTTGCTCTTATAATCTCTCGTTGAGACTTCAACAACCAAGATTAAATCTCCATCAATAGTTAAGATCAATTAGACATCATCAATAGAAGTCTCTACAGCAATCTCAAACATCCTTAATTAATTAACTTTAATTAACCAACTTTCCTAAGTTAAACTTAGGAAATAATTTATTTATTAGCTAATTAATTTAATTAAGGTGTTTCAGAGCCATATCTCGCGAAACCATTTCTAGGTATTGGAGATCCTGTGTTCCATAGCCTCTTAGCACTATCTGAGACTAGAACATTTGTCTAATGCTACCATCATAACCAACAACTAACACTCTCTCTTAATGAGGAAGGTGTTCTCTCCCCATCATCTCTCTCCTCTACAATCTGTAGCTGGACTGATCACGCTGCTAGTGTCTAAAATTTGTGATACAACTAGCTCTCACTGTCCAGCAACCCACTGTGCATACTTTGATCCACCTCACACTATTGCTGCTACTGCTTTGTTGTTATTCCTACACTATTGTTGCAACTACTACAATAGTGAGTCTGATCTCATTTGGTCTTCCTCTGAAACAGAACTGGGAAATATCTCCTCCTTCCAGCAAAGCCTCTCCTCTGCGACTCACACTGACTGCATGTCGAACACGATTGCATAGTTCTGCTGCGGGAGATTCAATCTTGTCTCCAGAAGCTCTTTCTAGTAGTAACTTTGCCTCCTGCTTCTTACTGAAGCTACTCGCTCTTCCTTCGGATCAGCTCTCGGCATTGGTATACAATTTGTAGCCTCTACAACATGAATTGGCTGACTGTATTTGGCTAGAACTGTGACTTGCTCTCTGATATTGGCCAATTCATTGTGCCTCCCTCGGCTTCATCTGTCGGAATTAACTCGACCTCCTTTCCTCCTCCAGAAAACTAGAATCCTCTTTGGCTGGAACCACGCCTTTCTCTCTACAACTGGCAAATTCGTACTGCTTATGTCACGATAACTAGTTCTACAAATGTCTCTCGAGTATTGACTGCTACTAGCTCTACTACTGTCTATCTGATTGCATCCTACTAACATTGATCCTGCTACTTTGTACTATGGGCTCCCGTAGTAAAAGAATTGATCCATGTGAAGAATATTGTTCTTCCCATAGATCCTGCCCGATCCTGCAACCCAGAAGCATCATGCTCCTCTTCCATCTGGAGGTGGAGCTACTATCAATGCAAACTCCTCCAACGTGAAGATCAACTCATCTATATATGTCGAAGCTACCATCTACTCCTGCCCCTTCTTGTCCTTCTTTCGCTTGAGACACTAGGTGACATAGTGACCAAATTCACCACATCAAAAACATTTGTCTTTTGGAAGGTCCTTTTTTTTCTTCTCGCCTCCCTTTGAGTTTTGTCCCTGACTGGGACCCTTCTTTGCCTTCCCTTTAATTAAAAGGACCATGTTCTCCTCTTCCTTCTTCTCCACTTTCAGTTTTTTGTTATTGCCACTGATAGTACCTTTTGCGAGATTGAGTCTCAACTCCTCCTGAGTGAAGTCACTCCATAAGCAATACCAACCTAATAGTGTATCTCCCCCATAAATAACTTGGACGAAAGTACGACACTCCTTGGAAAACCCATTTAGAGTTGTACACACTAGCTCATCATCAAATGGTTTCTCTCCAACAGTTGCAAGTTCATCTCGAACATTTTGAAGTCTGGTAAGATAAGAAGTAACACCTTCACCCTTTTGCATCCTAGTAGTCCTAAGCTTCTCCCTGAGAACCATTTTGCGATTCTTTGACAGATCCTAGTACAGCTTTTTGAAGGCATACCACATGTCCTTTGTCGTATTCTTTTATGCAATATGTGGAGTGACATGATCTCGAACACCATCCAGGACCATTCTCTTAGCTTTGGCCATCTCTTTCTTGAAGGTAGCCAGCTATTATGGATCTGTCGGCTCTGCCATGAAATTTGTCACAAACTCCTTCAAACCATTCTCATCCAATAAGAATTGCATTCTAGCCTTCCAGACGCCAAAGTTCAAAGCTTCGTCAAGTCTGCCTTAATCCCTGAGACTTGTTAAGGCCATCTCTGTGAAGCTCAAATGAACTGCAGACTAGATCTGGAAATCTCCTTCTCTTCCCTACTCGGCCTTCCTTATGCTACTCGCACTCCCTTAGGAATACATAGATCTACTCCTACTTTCCTCCGGAAGTCCTTCTCTGGCACTCGACTGTCTGCTACACCTCAACTAGGCAACTCGCTCAACCTTCTAGAAATCCTTCTCCAAACTCCAGTACACGATCTACTGCTCCTAAAGCTCGCACCAGCTGACTAAAAAAATTGCTATGGCCTACTGCCCCTGGAAATCGCGGATCTCCTCCCTGAAGCCAGGACTGGAAACCCTCTGAGAAATTCTCGAAATCCACTTCATGTGCTTTTCTCTTCCTGCCTTGCATAGATCTGCGACTGCAACCCTTGTTGCAAATCTTTTGCACCCAGATCTACTCTGTAAATCAACTAGTCTACCTTTCAGAAGCTCTTTCCGACAACCAAACTGCCTACAAACTCTGCTTTTGAGGTTATTCAAATTTTCCTCCTAACTGGATATGGAAATTGAACCCTCTGCCTATACAATTCGCACTTGTGGCTTGGCCTGCGCAAATCTGAACTCTTTGGTTCAGATCTCCCTTTGGAAATGCATTATCTATTGATATTTCGCCTTTGAGCCTCCGATTTGATCAACAATGCTCTGAAACCATGAGAAATTTCCTTAAATTGCAGCAACTGGAGTTTATTCTTCTAATTGATTCACAATTTTTTGTTTACTACAAATAATGAATAAATCACACCACAATTCTTCCCAATAAAAAATACACTGCAGAAGTAAAACTCGGGAACTGAGAAATAGATGCACACATATAGAAATTGACACATATTTTGGACTGAAAAGTCCCCGAAAAGACCCTGAAGGGAAAACTAGTGGAGCAGGTGAGGGTTTATTTTACTATTATGTAGCAAATTTTGAGAGTACAATAATTTGGATGCCCAACTGGCAATTGTTGGGAATTTATACTAGAAAAATAATATGGAGAATATTTTCTCCCTCTACAATCAATCTAGCCTCCTCTGGCTTACTCGAACCCCACACTAGCAAACTCGCAGTTTACTAGAATTTGCATTGCTGGCACTTTACAGGAATTCACACTACGAGCTCTGGGCAATATGCAGAACCCCAAATTTGCCTCGAACTAGGTCGTCTAGCCTCCCTCTTCCTCTAGAAAAAATTATCTCTACCTTCCGAACTCAAATCTGACCTCCAGCAACTGAAACGAACCCTTTCTGGAAACTCACTCTATCGAACTGGCTAACTCACATTGCTTGGACAATTGCCCCTGCAGAAGAAGTCGGCCTCCCATTTCCTGCCTCTTTGGCACTGGAAAAACTACTAGGAAATTCTTTGAAATCCTTCTCTCTGAATTTATGCTACTCCCTCTCTCTGATGCTCTCCCTTTGGCTCGAACTGCACCCTCACTGAAGCTGTGAACTAGGTAGCTTGATATGCCTAGATGATTGATGCTCTCACAACTGTGTCTCTCTCCATCCCTTTGAATTGCTCTTATAATCTCTCATTGAGACTTCAACGGCCAAGATTAAATATCCATCAATGTCTAAACTCAATTAGACTTCATCAATAGAAGTCTCTAGAGGAATCTTGAACATCCTTAATTAATTAACTTTAATTAACCAACTTTCCTAAGTTAAATTTAGGAAATAATTTAATTATTGGCTAATTAATTTAATTAGGGTGTTTTAGAGCCATATCTTACAAAACCACTTCTGGGTATTGGAGATCTTGTGTTCCTTAACCTCTTAGCACTATCTGAGACTAGAAAATTTGTCTATTGCTACCATTATAACCAAAAACTAACAGTTTCTAATAGAAAAAACACTCCAAAAAAACTGCACAGAACTTGTCATATAAATTTAGCTAAGAAATAGTTTATCTTTGGCCTTCTAAGTTTGGGTTGTTCTAGCATTATGTGACCCTATTCCAACTTCAAACTAGGGCTCGACCCTCCTACTATAGCTCAGAAAAAGAGGCAGTGCTATCACAGAGAGATTCAACACAAAACAAAGCACGAGCTTACCTGGAATGTTGCTCCTACATTTGACCATCTCTTCTAGTTAACTAGGCATGAACCAATCACAAAGCATAGACCTATTCTTCATTTTGGCTAGGCTCTCAATACTTGTGGTTACCTCAGATCAGAGATTTGGTGAACTTGTGTGTATGAATGAGCTCCAAGTTCGTTTATTTATATTAATCAATAGAGCAGTCAAGGGGTTTCTTTAAGTGCCAACGTGACCCTTCAATTAGTAGAGTCGACTTGATATCTTCACCATTTAGCCCACTATAAATTAATAAAAAATCTTTTAAATATATTTACCACAATTGCCTTGATGATTATTAGCCCAAGTAAATTTGTCACCTCAAATGATAATAGGAGTGCCAAACACATCAATAATAATAATAATAATATTTCTTTTGTCCAATTTGAATTCATCTTTGGGGCAACATGGGTTTCTTTTGGGGTAGATAGGTTTCTCATGGGAAATTCATCCCATAGCTGCCCCAAATTTCAACAAAAGGCAGAATTTTAGATCTCACTCAAAATCTAGCAGACTTAACAATTTCCCAGGATTTCAGGATGGGTGGGGGGTGGTTGCTCCGCTTCCACTGGATTTTGTCATGTAGGAGAGTATGGAACTAGTATTTAATCAAGAGCACCAACCCTTCTATGTACCTTGATGTTAGTGGCATTGGGTGTCGAACTTTGTTGTCATGAGCCTACTAAAAAAGTACCCATCACTTAAACAAAATCTTGACTTGACATGCTACATTTTTTCTATCTTATTTTAATGCTTAGAGGGTGATATTGATGGTGAAGATCCCAATATAGGCAATGATTTCGATAATATGTAGGTCTTTGTTGTAGCATGATTTTTTTTTTTTTTTACTAGAGGCCATCTAGAGCTTGTTTGTTGATGTATTTTTGGTTTAGACATGTATGGCACTCAGTACTATTTTGGTTATGTGCACCTTTACATGCTATATACATGAGAACTTTTTCTTATTTGTATATAAATGGTTTTGATTCATATGGACGCATATGAATATATATTGTTTTCTTTAAAATGTGAATATTTCATGTGTTTTTGATTGACTGGTTTTCTTACTGGTTTTGGTTCGGTTCTGACCAGTTCCCGGTCCAGGGGTTCTATCAGTTCGATGACTGGTCCAGTTCTGATTACATTGGTGCAAAGTTGCAAACTGAGAGTGAAACACTTTTAAAAAAAAAAATTCTGGTCTTAGAGATTTCTAGAAGTCTCATTAATTGACCTCTGATTAGGCAATAAAACCAAAAATATAAGTCCCAACAATTAAATCAAGGAGAAATCAGACATTTCATTTGTAAATGCATTGTACAGACACTGAGACACGTTTCAGTTTGTATAAAACACATTCTGACATCTGAAATGCATTTCATTCAAATTGAAACGCGGCTGATAAGCAGGGGGGGCAAGTTTCCTGCAATATAGCTCTAACATAGTCAAGATAGGTACAAGATCTGCTCATTTGCCGGAACATATCTTGTGAAGAAAATGAGGTACAACTGAAGGGAAACACTCTCTAGTGTTCACAATGGTTATATTGAAGTCAATGATAGTACGGATGAGAGTCCCAAGCTTGTAAATATTGGCAAGGCTAAGTCAATAAATGATTTTGTTGATATGCCTATGTCTATCAAGTCAATAATTGACTTTATCAATATGCCTATGCTCGTTAACTCATATCAATATGCTTGTCTTCAATGTCAATCTAGGGCACCAACAATAATCGATCAATAATGAATGGCAATTCAAGCAATTATTTCACATAAGGGTTCTCATTCTAAATAATCAATTTACTATTTTTTAGGTTAAGAAAATGAAAAACAATTTAACCAACTCTGTAATTACTGACCTTCAAAATGACACCGTACTAGCAAACTGTAACTGTTTTGAATACTGATGATCTTTGGTAAGCCTTCCAGTTTTGCAGCGTTAACAAACTCCATAACTCCATAAGATGTTTCATTAGAAACACCTATATACCGTACCTAAAAGGTTAAAGCAAAATCTGTCCATCAATGTCAAGTGCTACAAGAAAATCTTTAATTGAAATGGATTCTTTAAAACTAATTTTTGTAATCACACCTGCATTATACGGGACAAGAAATGCTAACTGAGATAAAAAATAGAAAGTCATACTGATCCAATGTCTAAAGTCTGTACATTCAAAACAGTTTAGATCAGTCCATGCATCTTTTCTTTCTTTCCATGGAGATTGTTGATTATATTAGATAAATGTTTCACATTTGGAGGGCCCTAACAAGAAAACTGAAGCACAAGCTCAGATTCTTTGGATCAAGAAACCAGAAACAGGTTATATTAGAGGAGTAACTAGTTGAACTCCTAAAGACTACCAACAGGTCCCATGATATTAGAATAAACCACATATGCCCTTCATACCTGAAATAATATGAGGAATATTACCAAAATGCATAGAAAATATTTACACTTATGTATGTCTCCATCCAAGTGTATTGAACTAGGCTTTTAAGCTAAGTTGCCTGACATAGGAAACAGTATGGTATACAAAACAGGTGTAGATTTTAGAAATTAGAAATTTTGAGAAACAAGGAAGCTGGAGTATTATAAATTCATGCATATACATATATAGAAATGTGTGTGTGTGCATATGTCCATATATTTATATGTACACAGAGAGAGAGAGAATCATAAGTGTATCAAAGTTCATGGACAAGGCTTCATGAATCATCCACAACACTCATTTCATGTGAACTGGAAGAAGCCATTAGGTTTCGCAGAAATTAGAGGAAAAATGAGAGAATGTTCAATATGGAGAAAAAAGAAGATTCAAGAAACAATTCTAGATCCATCAACTGAATCGCTCCACATGGCACACAACTCACAAAACAAACAAATCCTCAAAAATGTGGCAAAGGAAAACTCACTCTAAACCCTTCTCAAAAAGAAGCTCAGAAAAACAGCCTTACCCCCCCTGCCCCTGCCACATATGTAAATTCTTCTCACAAAGCAATTGGAGGTCCTCTAGAAAAGAAAAATGAGGAATTCTGTAATATTCCCATTTGGTGAGTGCAAAAAAAATTGCTAAGGGGTTTGCACAATTTTGGTATAAAGGGGGCAAATATTATTTTGATTAGAAAGTGCGGCAAAATAATATTTTAGTGGAGAATGGCGGCAAAATAGTATTTTATTGAATAATGGTGGAAAAATAATATTTTATTGAAGGATGGTGGCAAAACATTATTTTATTGGCAAAGCGAGGCAAATTAATATTTTATTAAAATGACGGAAAAAGTCACCAAGTAGAAAATGGCCCCCACCAATCAAATAATACTAAAAGGAGTCTAAAAAGATGTAGAGAAAATATAAAAGGAGCATGGATTCATTTTGTTGATCATATTTGACTATTACACTTCACATTTCATCTTCTCCTGGAGTTGTTTAGCACAAGGGCTAGTGTATTGTTTAGCACCAGGAATTCCAAGCAGAATTCCACCCTCAATTCAGAGAACTTCGAGTGTCTCCCTAGTGAGGAATTTGGGGAGTCCAATTCAGGATTTCTACAGAGCTTATTGCAGATGTTCACCCAGTTTTGCGCAATCCTTGGGCGCAGAGGCAGTTTCATTTACACATTGGAGGATCAATTATTGTGGGTTTTGCAGGTGGTTTTCTCTCTTGATGCAGGTGACTTTGCAGTGGATTAGCAGGGCTGGAGATTAGCATTATTTTTGTGGCCAAATTCCTTATTTCTAGAGCTGTGCAAAGCTCACTAGTGAAAGCCTACGCAGGGACAAAGGGAGGCTAGTTTCCGGAGGAGATTGGACTAGAGAAAAAGGCAGTTTCTAGAAGGGGTTTTGTGTGGGATTTCCGTGGCACTTCAACAAAGGATTTGGGTACAGCATAGTAGAGATTTTCCTGTAGAGCGCACAACCACGTGAGCAGACAGTTCATACTATTTGGGGCTTCAGCTTAACTGGAATCAACCCAATATTTTTCTGGGTTTTTGTGGGTATTTGGACGAGAGGCATAGCTAGAGTTTCATCATTTTCTAAGAAATATACAAGGAAGAATTCCAGTCGGGCATACAGCAAGCCCAAGAGCCATTTGCACCCTTTTGGGGGGGTTCTTCATCATCTGGCTTCTGTGCAGACCATTTCAAGGTTTTTGTGGATTTGGTGAGAGAAGTTTGTCACTAAAATTTCAGAGCATTTCAAGGAGTATTCGACATTGAGATCAGCTTTCCAACCAACAATAGATCGTTTCTAGGTAGTGCAGAGATCACTCTGGGGACACTTCCACACTTGGGTTCGAGCTATCCTTCCTGGGTTTTGCTCAGCATGCCTAGAAAGCCCAGGTTCTAACATTTCAGCTCATTATATGTACTCTTTCCCGGAAATTTCATAAAATGGTTCAGTTTAATCTGATGGTTTCATTATGTGTTTAATTTTTGTTCATGGCCTAGATTCATTTTGTTCTTCCTAGTTCATTGCTTGGTATTTGTTGTTATTAATATTAGGAATATTACAAATTCCCAGTGTCCTTATGGATTTCGTTTGGATAAAATCTGAGATCAGTGTTACCTCCCACATCTGCACTTTAAGTATAGCCCTAAAACACAAGTGAAACCTTAGGGGAATAAAGATAAGCTAAGTCACATGACACACCCCCTCCTTTCCGTGTCTTGAATCCTTCATGTCGGGCACAACACGATGATGACAAGTACCCAACAAGAGCTTGACTCATGTCGGGCACGTGCCAAAATCATGTCTTGATTTTGTGACATGTGTCCATCGAAAAGCGACCCACACACAACTAAAAGTTGGTTTTGGGTTGATTTCCCTCATTGTTGTTTTTTGTTTTGGAGCTGGAGCAACCAACAGAGGAAGATGTGTTTTGGAGGAGATTCAAGGTGTAGGTAAGTGAATTTCACTTCCATTTTCTTTAGTTTTGCTACAACATTCTGGCATTCTGGTTTTGTTTACATGCACAGCCTTACAATAGTCCATCTTTCTTTATATTCACATCAATCATGGCTCAACCAAGGGTAGCAGTTAAGGGGTAAAATAAGGGGAGAAATGCCCCCTTCTTTCAATTTCATCAGGGTCTGCCAATATTCCATCTATTGGAAGTGGGGTTGCAATGGTATCTTCAAAAGTTGAGAGAAACATGATTTTAGCAAGACAGCAGACTCAAGAACTGAAATATCCCTTGTGAAAGTATGCTAGAAGACATCAAGGGACAGGAAGCAACTTAAAGGGAGGCAGCAACGTCATTTGGACATGAAACTTTTGCAACCGCCAATTCAAGATCACCTATTTCTATGTGAAAGGGCACAACTTATGGAATTGGAACATGTGTAGGAGCAGTGTGGAAAAAGTCTGCAAAAAAATCGCGATTTAATCCTAAAAACACGATTTTTTGAACTAAACGATTTAATCCCCCAACTTTTTAGCAACTTTTTCGCAAAGGAGAAAATCACGATTTTTTCATTATACTCCCAAACTCCCAACCCAAAAAGTCGGCCTCCCTTCCCAAGCCACGGATAAAGAGGCCGCAAAGGTGAAAAAACTGTAAATTGAAGCTTCCATCCATGCATTTTCAAGTTATTGCATTGTATTGTTTGTCATACTTCTTGCGAGCATAGCAGTCTCATTTGTAATCGGTTAGTTTTGAGGTTAAGATATGTTTTTGTTTCCCAAGGAAAAACAAATCTTTATACTTCATATTTCTAGTTAGATAGCAAAGTATACATTGGCTAAGCCTCCAGGCTTTTAGTGATACAGACTCTGACAGCCACTGCCCCTTCAAAAGATTACGAAAGTACCAAAAGGACAGGCATACAACAGTGTTCCGTAGAAAGAACCCCACACCATCAAAAACATTGTTACAGTTGTTGAATGCTTCCAAAAGAAAGAACAAAGAGGAGGTCATGAAGATCAAACAAAAACAACCTATCCCAAAAAAACAAAACCAGTGCCTCAAAAAAGAACCCATTTTTGAGACAGGAACAAAGTACCTGTGAAATCTTGTGACAGCAAAGATCCTTCCTGCAATGAGAGCACGTTTTGAAAGGGAATCTTCTTTAGTGGTGAAATCCCTGCAAATGTGGGGAAAAGTTATGTATCAGAAGTGGATTTTACCTCCAAGGGTTTTTGAATAATAGATGCCAAGGCTAGGTTAATAATCTGACATCTACTGTTTTCTCAGAAAATAAGCAACTTGGAGTCACCAAGCGTTGATTTTCACATCTACTGTGATACTCACTGTTAATTTTCATTGGACCTACCACCTGACACCTTATTACCCAAGCAGAGTATAATCTCCTGAATAAATGCATGACTTATTTCTTAATACAGTTAGTGGAAACAAAAATTAAAAGGAGAAGAGGATCTCAGTGACTGATTACTTTATGACTTTTAGATGACTCATGATATACATTTATTATATTTTTTGTTGATGTTTTGACTCTTGAGAGTTGAGACTCGGACAGGACTCAAAATTCAGGAGTTGATTCACTATTTTGATATGTGATGTAGCACTAGACTTCATATACAGATTATATATTAACTTTCTTTACATATTTATGTGGAAATGCATTTATTTGATGTTGTGTATACTCTAGATGTTAAAAAAAAATGAATAAATTTGTGTTTTTTTAATTTTCCCGAATTTTTTCTGATTTTTTCAAAAAACTCTCGACTTTGATGAGTTTTCAACTTTTGGACCCTTGCCGAATTAATCCCGACTTTGACTTTCTCCACATTGTGTAGGAATGAGTGCATCTAGAGGAAAGAACTAGAAAGAGAAGCCAATGTTGGTGTTGTAATGGTGGCTGCCACATCTAAGAAAAACAAGAATGAGGACCCCCTTGCATTCTTGAGGAAAAGCAATTATCCGTTTGGGAGTTCTAGTGGGAGTGCAGGTCAAGCAACAAAAAGGAGGGCAGTTGGTCCAATGGACAAGATATTTCAGCAATAGAGACGAGAAGAGATTGATCTTACCATTGCCTTCTTTTTCTATCTCAACTACATATCATTTAATGTTGCATGATCACCTTTATTTATTGAGATGTGTCGAGCTCTAGATCAAGGAGCTCCATTGGGGTATGTGCCTCCTAGTTTAGAGAAGCTTAGAACCACATTGTTGGTTAAGGCAAAAAAAGAGGTGGATAAAATGCTTGAGCCTATTAAATCAGTTAGTATTGTTTTTTAAGGATGGGCAGATGCAATATCCCATCCACTCATCAACTTCATGGTGTCCTTGAATGGACTTGTTACCACACAATCTAGCAGGCCCCAAGGAAAGGAAACCTATTGGACAAAGAGCCAAACTAGGTGATAACAACAGGACAATGGCCCACTATCACCACTACCAGTGTCCCCTGCTCTTTATGTACATTCACCGATGGGAGGAGCCTCAGTAAGATATATGATTACCTTTGATAATGTTCTAGGGTTAATGGTATTATGTGATGGGATAGGACCTCTCAAGGTAAGCTCTATATGATAATATAGCAACTCAAAGGGCTTTCACTCCCTTTATGAGACCTAAAAAGAAGTCGCACAAGACCTAGGGTTTTATGAATTGGCATGGCTAAAGGTACTCCCGAGATAAAGATGAGGAGAGGAAACGACTTCTTGTAATTTATTCCAATGAATACTAAGCGCATACAAACCTCAAAGAATTCCCCAAGTCAAAGGAATACAAGCTAAGGTTTCCCTTCAAGGGCATACCCAGGGCCAGAGCTTTTATCGATGAAAACTCGACATATGATTCCAAAACTTTGAGGTCTCATAGATAAGACCCTCTGCTCAAGGACTATGCTCTTGGAATCCACCAACTCCCTCTCTAATGAATTTCATTTCTATGCCCTACTCTAGCTATCCAAGAAGAGGGGACCCAAATTTTAAGAGGAGAAATTATGGAGAAAGGAGAGTGTGATCACCAAATGGCTTGATCCAATGCCTTCTCCCTTAGGCTAATGGAGTCCTGGATTCTTTGGTTTGGAGTCCTAGATGCTTTGGTTTGGCCAAATTTGTCTTCAAGGAGGTTAAAAGTTGATGCCCTAGCTAACAACCTTCAACAATTACCTACTATTAGAATATGGAGTTTCATGAAGAAAAATAGCATTTCAACACTAGGAACATGCATTGCATGTTATACCATGAAAAATATATGCAAGAAGCAACCAAATAGATTCCAAAAAATTCTTCAACAAAATTAGGGCACAAGAGCATTTACTTTAGTTGTAGCAATTACATACATTAGACTGTAGGAACTTACAGGGTAAGTTCCTCAGACAGAACACCAAAAGGACACCGCTCACAAACAGATCACAGATCAATACACCAGTATTTTGACGTAGTTAAAACCCTCAGAGAGGGAAACAGTCCACGGCCTGCGCCAACGTGGCTACTACAGGCAATTTATTAATAAAAGAATGAAAATTTACATAAGCTTCTCTCATGCACGGTTAACCTACAAATGACCCTCCATGCGCTTTAAATAGAATTCATGGACCAATCGGGTGTCAAGCCACGGATCAAGTGTCGGTAATACCGAGGAGAGAATGAACCGTCGGATCACTACATATCGTGACCGTCGGATTGTAAGTTACAAAATGTACAACGGTAAAGAAACACACTTTACCTAACTCTATACCTAACTCTATACTAGACCAAGTTGAACTTAACTATTTCCTATGTGTCGGAATATCCTAACATCCCCCCTTAAGAACAACTTGGGATAGGATTGAAGGATTTACAAATATGACACAATAGGAGAAGGAAGGAGGCACTAGAGCCTATCCCCCCTTAGTGACAACTTCCTGAACTCCAAGCATATATCGAAGTTTAGTGAACTTCGCCTCTGTGAGAGCCTTTGTGAAGATGTCTGCAACCTGATCATCTGTTGAACAATATTGCACTTCAAGAACATGGTCATGAATGAGCTTTCTGATGAAGTGCATGTGAAGTTCAATGTGTTTGCTGCGCTGATGCTGAACTGGATCTTTGCAAAGCTGAATTGCACTTTGATTATCACACCAAAGTGTAGTCGGATGCTGCTGCTCAAAGCCCAATTCTAATAGGATCTGACGAAGCCACAAGGCTTCCTTACTAGCTTCCACGGCACCACGATACTCTGCTTCCGCTGACGAAAGAGAAATGGCAGCCTGTTTCTTACAAGCCCATGTAATAGGTCCTGAACCAAGAGTGAAGACATAACCGGCAGTAGACTTCCGATCATCAGGGTCACCAGCCCAATCAGAATCAGTGAAACCAACTAATAGAGGAGCTGCTTTGGCACTGTAATGAATCCCAAACTGTACTGTACCTCGAACATAACGAAGTATTCTTTTAGCTGCTTTCCAATGATTTTCACGGGGGTTTTGCATAAAACGAGCAACAAGGCCAACAACAAAGGAAAGGTCAGGACGAGTATGGGTTAAATACAAGAGTTTTCCTACAAGTTGACGGTATAAGGTAGCATCAACTTCAGGAGAAGTACAAGAGACTGAAAGTTTGACTCCAGACTGAAAGGGAGAAGGAGCTGGCTTACAATCTTCCATGTGAAAATGACGAAGAATATCACAAGCATACTTGGACTGGGAAAGGGAAATACCCCCCTTGGATTGCAAGACTTGAAGACCGAGAAAATAGTGTAAGTGTCCTAAGTCTGTCATTTCAAATTTCTTTTTAAGGCTGGACTTCACATGGTTTATAAGGTTGGGATCACTACCAGTAAGAATAAGATCATCAACATAAAGAACAAGGATGATAAGAGAGTTGCCCACTTTCTTGGTGTAGACAGTATTGTCAGAATAACACCTAGAAAAGCCAGATTCTAAAAGAAAGCTATCCATTTTGGCATACCAAGCCCGAGGAGCTTGCTTGAGACCATAAAGAGATTTCTTAAGTCGACATACAAGGCTGGAGTCTGTTTGGATGAAGCCAATGGGTTGTTCCATATAGATTTCTTCATGCAAGTCCCCATGCAAGAAGGCAGATTTAACATCCATCTGATGGACTTCCCATTTTAAAGAGGCAGCAAGGGAAGAACAAGGCAGATAGAGTTCATTTTGGCAACAGGGGAGAAGGTTTCAGTGTAGTCAATGCCTTCAACCTGTGAAAAGCCCTTAGCAACAAGACGAGCTTTATGTTTATCAACTTTCCCATCTGGTCCATACTTGGTTCTGTAAACCCATTTACATCTAACAAGTTTGCGTCCCTTTGGTAGAGGAACAAGATCCCATGTATCATTTGCCAACAATGAATGATATTCTTCATTCATAGCTGCTTCCCAATGTGGATGGCCTGAAGCTTCTGCAAAAGTGTCAGGATCATGATTTACTGGAGCTTGAGCCAGTAAAGAAGAGGCTCTTTCAAACTGAGAACGTGTACGTCGCTGATCTGTAGGATCACCGGCAAGATCACCTGCTGCATCCCGAGTAGCACGGACCATCTTGGAAGTTGAGGATCCTGAGAAGGTGGGGGAGGATTGTCATCCTCACTTTCATCATCTGAAGAAGAAATGTCTTTCAAAAGTAGAAGAGATAGGAAGAGGTGGCACATCCGCCGGACTAGGCTCGCAGGCCGATTTATTTTCATCAAATTTTACATCTCTTCTAATGATACATTTTTGGACTTAAATGGAATAAGTCTATAACCTTTTACATCTTCAGAATATCCAACAAAAGTACATTTCTCACTCTTAGGTTCTAAAGCTTTATGCTTTTCATCTGGAATATGGGCCCATGCTTCACTTCCAAAAATACGAAAGTGACTTACATCTGGTTTAATGGAACTCCAAGCTTCTTCTGGAGTGATATTCTTTAGAACCTTAGTAGGAGTGCGATTTATTATATAATTTGCACAATTAATTGCTTCGGCCCAAAAACTAAGACTGAGTCCCTTAGATTGCAGCATACAATTAGCCATTTCCTTTAAGGTGCGATTTTTCCTTTCAGCTACACCATTTTGTTGTGGAGTGTATGGAACAGTATGTTGCATTTGAATTCCATTTTCGGTGCAAAAGTTGATGAATGTGTTTTTAACATATTCTCCACCATTATCAGTTCTTAGCTTAAGAATTTGATGTCCAGATTGTTTTTCAACAAAGGCTTTGAAGGCCAAAAATGTGTTAAATACTTCGCTCTTGAGTTTTAAGAAGTATACCCAAGTGCGTCTGGAGAAATCATCAATGAAAGTTAAGAAATACTTGCAGCCAGAGAATGAAGCAACAGGAAGTGGAACACATAAATCATTGTGCAGAAGCTGTAAAGGGGCGGGGCCGAGGTGTGCCAAGAGGCACGTTTTTCAAAGCTGTCCCGATGATGTTTTCCGAGTACACATCCGGAACAAACACCATCTCTGCAAGATACCATGGGAAGACCTGTCACCATATTTTCTTTACATAGGTTCTGAAGAGAGCGATAGTTAAGTGACCAAATCGCTCATGCCAAAGTTTGCTCACTTCATCATTATGAGCAACAAATACTGAGGGAAGATTTGATGACCCAAAGTTGTGAAACTTATACAACCTTGTGGAATCATCAGCAATACCAGTAGCTAGAATCTGTTTAGGATCTCTTAGATCCTTGATTACAACATCATGAGGTGAAAATTCAACAATTTTACCTTCACCTGAATGAGTTATCTGATATACAGATAGAAGGTTGCTGGATAAGGTTGGAACACATAATACATCATTAAACTGACTATTGTCTAGATGAACAATTCCAGTCCCTACAACATTAAGAGATCTATCATCACCAACATATATATTTTTGGTGTTACAATCATGTAAAGAAGAAAACATGGCTTTGTTTTTGGCCATGTGATAAGAGACTCCAGAATCAATGAGCCACTCATGAGAATGAGAAGAAGAAGATACATTTAATGCATAACCAGACTGAGATGATTGACAACGACATGCAGAAAGTGCCATTCCTGAAGATGAAGTTGAAGTTGAAGTAGAAGAATGCTCCACATGGATGTTATGTTTCTTCATTGAAGCTTCCAAGGCTTCCATATTATTAAAGCATTTAGATTCTAAGTGGCCATCTCGATTACAAAAGTTACAATGTCTATCAGTCTTCTTCCATTTGTTTTTATTGGTATTATCATTTTGCTGAAATGATCTTTGATTTTGAGACTGAGTTTGCTTAGGACCCTTGTTTGGTTTAGGACCATTCTTTTTAGGATATGAATTCTTAGGATTCTTTAAATTTGGTTGCTGTTGGGCGGTTAACGCTTGCTTGGATGAGTTTCCAAGATTAAGAAGGCCAAGGTGTAAGAGTTTTTCTTATTCTCTTATTAAAGAATCACAAAAAGAGTCAAAGGAAGGGGCCTTGTAGTCTCTTCCTTGACAAATGAAAGCTTCCCTTGTATAATGGAAGGTGGAAACAAATACAGAGTAGGCTGGTCCCAACTTAGTAAGGATGGAATAAATAAGATTACTATCTTCTTTCTTAATCTTAACACCTTCCAAGAGATATCTAAGGGTCTTGAATTTGGACAAGAAATCTTCAATGCAAGAAAAATTATTAGGATCCAATGTAAGCAACTCATTTTCAAGTTGATGGGCTCTAATTTCATTTTTAATCCCAAAAACTTTAGTGATTTGGTCCAATGCTTCATGAGGAGTTTTAAGTTCTGCAATATGGAATCTAAGATCAGGAGAAATAGACATCCCTATCAAACCGCGTGCTTGATCTTGTCTATTTTCCCATTTTGCAACCTTGTCTTCATCTTTTGGTTTCTTCTCTTGGCCCGTGGCTATTCTGTAGAGAGCTTTACTTCTAAGTAAATCTTCCATGTAGGATATCCATTGGAAGTAGTTAGTGCTGTCAAGAATGACTTGGCATGGACTTTCCATTTAAAAAAAAACTGAAGCTGAAGATGCTGAAAGTAAGTGTTCCAATGGATAAATCTCGAAAAATTACGCTGTTTAAAAGAAAAACGGCTCTGAAAAAGGCTTCTAGATGAAGAAGTTATGGCTTTTTGAAAAAAATTGTTGAAGTTGCCGGCAAAGTGCGCGAATGTGCGGGAATGAAAAAAAAAAGGCCCCCACAAAATGGAGATTTGAACCCAAGACCTCTACTCTCTTAAAATAGCTTTGAACCAATTGAGCTATACAAAAAAATTGAGAGAGAGAGAGAGGGGGGGGGCCTTGGGTTGCGTGCTTGCCTTGAGAAAGCTCTTTTTTCCTACAAAACAAAAACACAAAACCCAACACGAATATGCAAAGAAAAACGAACCTTACGGCACGAAGTTAGCTTTAGCCAGAAACTAAATATTTTTCTCAATGTTTCTGATTTTCCAAGATCACACTAAGGTGCAGGGAAAAGAGCATACGCATGAGAGAAAAAAAACTTCCTTTCTGTTTTTGATTTGCCCAGATCGCATAGAGTCGCAGGGCAAAGAGCATACGCAGAAATGAAAGGTATAGATCCAGTAATTAAAAAAAGGCTAAATAAATAGAAACCGAAATAACCAGAGAGAAAATAACAGTAAACTACAGATAAAAACTGTATACCTCCAGATCTTAAAAATGATGCAGATAGGGCTACCGGAAACCTTTTCGCGTGAAACGAAAGGGGTTCCTCACTGGAATAGATGCTCCAAACACAACAGAGCATTCCTCTTGGCCCGAAAGCAGTCAGAAACAGTAGATATAGGAAACGACAGCCGCATGCAGTTCTACCGGCTTCAGATTTGGATCACCAATGGACGCGGCCCTCAAATAGCTCCGATACCATGTAGTAATTTACATGGTAAGTTCCTCAGAAAGAACACCAAAAGGACACCACTCACAACCAGATCTCAAATCAATACACCAGTATTTTTGATGAAGGCCGAACCCCACACTGAATGTCGAGATGATGAAGGCCGAACCCCACACTAAAGACCCCAACAGAAACATGATGCTTAGAAGCAACAAAACTAAGGGGATGATAAGGGGAAGAAGTTGGAAGAGAATAGTGGGTTCAGAAGGCTCCTGCAAAACAACCAGAATTTGATTAGGCGCAAAAAAAGGAAACCTTTTTGGAGGCTAAGAAAATTTTTTCAGAAGCATCAACTTTAGGTAGTAAAGGGCAACGGGAAGTGGACCAGGAATGGTCTTTGATAACTACCTTCTTAGAAGCTTGTATGAAGCACCTAAGGGATGCTAATGTGGTAAAAGGGTTACAAGAATTAATAAATAGATGTGTTGGGGTAGACGAACCGCGCCTGATCCACAAATTGGGCAAACAGGTTTTGCGTACCAGTCGGGAGATGCGACTAACCGTCCAGATTGGTGACTATGAGATGGATCAGGTTGTGTTAGATCTAGGGTCTGATGCAAATGTCCTACCAAAGTAGACCTAGGAACGCGTGGGCAAGCCTACGCTACAGTGGTCCCCAATCCAATTATGAATGGCCAACTAACAAAAGGTTCTACCTATGGGAAGGTTGCAAGGGGTTACTGTGGACATCGATGGCGCCAGCACGCAAGCAGCTTTTGAGGTCATTGAAATCATGGATGATAGTAATCCATATCCATCGTTACTAGGGATATATTGGGCAACAAATATGAACAGAAGCATCAACCTTAAGAAACGAAAAATGATCTTTGAAAAGAATTCTCTTCAAGTAGTGATTCCATTGGACCCAGCTGAAGGAACACGTTATACTAAACCTGTGTGCGACGATGATAGTGATGGGGAACTGTACTATATCTATTAGCTCACGACGCGAGATTGGGGCAGCGTGAATCCAACAGTAGACGGTTGACTCTCATGGGACCGCAATAGCTCTTGCATGTCAGATTCGGATGAAAAGATTGAACGATGGCAGAATCGCTTGCATGAAGTAACCACATTAAATTGCAACAGGATGGTTGCGATGGGAGCTAAAGCACCATCCACAAAGGAAGCTGAAAAACTGGTTGCCCCAGTGAGATTGCAACCAAGTGCGCCGATATTGTCTACGGTAGCTCCCTTACTGACCTTGGCTTCAGCAAAAAGGGAAATCATACTAAAGACAAGGAGAAAGCATGGAGGTCGCCGACAGGTGTAGGCACAAATGGCCCAAAAAGCTAAGCAAAGTAGCCTAAAGTGAAGGAGGTCACTAGTGGCCAACGGTAGCATCTGCAAGAACTCAAGGGGATACCCACATCGTGGTCATCCACTGACACAAACCTCATGGAAATTGCGAATATCATGGCTTAAGTATGTCTGGAATCAGCAATGGAAGAATGCTAAGAGGAAGCCGGATAGCTACAAACCCCACGTAGGGTCGAAAGACCAAAGAGCGATATATGGAATGGATTTAGTAGAATGTCACACAACGACACGCACAATAGTGTAACCCATCTGCGCCCAAGGCAAGTCAGACCATGTAGGGACCACTGAGTTAGGACCTTGCTGTAATGTCTGCGCACACATTCTTGGAGTGAAAAAATGGCTACTCGAGTGACTGGGTAGTGCTCACAGCTTGGGCTGGCGGGGATGTTACAATGGCACACTAGTGGTGCGAACACCTGACTAAGGGTCGACACTACAGTCTCATTGCCCTAAGCAATTGAAAGAGG
>APFE031110585.1:112295-136959 GCA_000404065.3 Pinus taeda
AAGCCTCCTCTTATACTTTTCCTGTTGACATCTCAATGGCCGAGATTAAGTCCCTAATCAACGACTAAGATTAGATCTAGCTTGATCCATGTCTTCTGGACCATTCTAACACACATTCATACTAATACACATTAATATTTTATTTTCCCTAAGTTTAGACTTCGGGACTCCATTAAAAATATTATTTATTTTAATATTTCCTGATCTATTTAGAATCTACCCAAACCCTTTCTGGGTATTGGAGATCTCATGTGCCCCAACCTCTCCACCAAATTTCGTGGCTGGAGCACATCCGATGCTACCCCAAATATACATAATGTAAACCCATTCTGCATATATATCATGTAAATAATATCAACAGATCTGTGTCATGTATGTAATTGTCTAGGTAAACCTACTTTTCTAGTGACAATCTACATTGTGGGAGGTTTTTTGTCTCACCGATCCATTCTCGGATGGTCGGTAGAGTTTTCCTTCAATTTTACCCTAAAGCCGGAATGTATTTTGTCGCTAGAATCTTAGGGGAGTCCTAGTGTTCTATATCAAGTCTATGTAAAAGTAATTTAGGAATAATCCTAAATATTTGGTTAGTTTATTTTATTACAAATTGCTTGGTCTGCTAGATTATATTTGTGTTGCAGAAATGGGTAGTCTGTGAGGGTCTTACAAATGGGTTTTCCCCCTTGAGAAGTAAAAAATATGAAAATTATGATGTAAAGTGCATTGAGAGTTGGAAAAATAAATTATCCCCTCGTAGGTTAATTAATTATATTTTCTGGCCAAAAATTAATTACAATCCTAAGGCAGAAATTTAATTAATTCTAAGTCCTCGGTAAATTTAAATTCTCCAAAGGCAAAATTCGTGGGTCCTTAAAAATCAAATTTTAAAAGGTCTCGGGACTAAGGTAAATTAATTATTTTACTAATTTTAAGCCTTTGGTCATAGGGCTAATGTCAAAGTCAAATTTTTGAGGAAATTATCCCAAAATTTTTATTTTTGAGTTAATTAAAATGCATTAATTGAAACTTTCGAATTTCCTCAAGAATTTAAAATTTCAACAGATGAGATTAAAAGAAATTTTGATCCTCATCAACGGTCGAGATTGCTTTGACAAGGATCACTCGAACTAGCCATTGAAGGATTTATCTTTAAATAGGAAATCATTTGTCAGTCGAATGATCTAACCTTTGAGTCTGTGCTAAGCGAAAAACTCTTGTATATTTTTTCGGATAATAAAGAAAGGCTTTGAGGTTAATTTTCGCCGGTGTTACTCTTCATGGAAACACTATAAGATGTGTTGCTTTTCATGTGTAAAAAAAAAATTTAGCCATTGATGATAGCTTCTGAAGAGTGATTTGAGTAAAGGTATCTTGTTCAATCACTAGGGTTTAAGTGATAATTTAAAATTTGAATTTAATAGCAACCTGCAAGTATCTCTATTTATTTGAATTTTATTATCATTTTTTCGCTCTATTTTGATGGTTGGATTGAGTTTTGCAGGAGAATCTTGATTTTGTAGATCATCAGGCGTTCAGGGAAGGTTTCAATTGGACCAGCCAACTCCCGATCCATGTTTTCTGAAGAGCCCAGCTTAATTTGATCCCAGGGTTATCATAAAATATTTTTTACTGGTGATACATGAAGGGTTTTAAGCTTAGCACCTCCTTTAAACTTTAAAAATATAAATTTTTTACATGCAAAATTGACGAATCTAGCTGTTAAAATCCTTAGATTATCAGATCTGGGAGCGGTGTTGGACTCACACTCCCTAGATCTGATAGATCTGTCATTCATGTGCATAGATCTGTAATTATTTTCGGTTTTCTGACTTGGTTTTTATGGGTTTTAGTTTTTATCATTGTATATATCGTAGTTTTCTTATTGGCGTGCAGCTACAGATCTGAAGAAGAAATCTGTGTAGGGTCCAAATCTAGGCCCTGGAGGGTAAGATCTGGATCTCTAGGGTTCATCAACATCGTTTTTGCAGGGATTATATCCAGATTTTTCGTAGTCCAAAGATTTAAATTTAAATTTTTTATTTTTTATTTGGAGATTTCGTGAGGATTTGAGGGTTAAATCTGAAGCAAGTGGATTCAAAATTTTAAATTAAGATTTCTAAAAAAAATTTAAAGAGCTTCTGATGGATTTACAGAGGTTTTGGGCCACCATTTTTGCAGATTGATTTGTTGCCTGGTTATAGGGTTTACTGTCCAAATTTCGAAGAAAAAAATTACAGCCCTCGCTGCCATATCTCTCTGCCTGTGATTTCCCCATATCTCCTCTCCTTATGCATAGTCCATTACTCGCTTCTCCCTCACCAAACCCTCAAATCTACTCGCACCCTCCTTTTTCCCTTCGATGTGTTGTCCACGCTTTCTGTTTGTAGCCTGTATCCTCTAGCTCGCCCTCCTCTCTGTCCAGCTCCTTGCCATTGACTTGCATGACAAACAAGCCAGCAGCTCTAGCATTCCCACTGCATCAAACCCTCGAGCCAGCATTTCTCCCTGCATGATCACTCCATTGTTGCGATTCCACTAACCCCTTCGTTGCTGCATCATCATAATTATTGTTGTTCATTCATCAAACACCCTAGCCGTTGAGCAGCCTCACTGTCCATCCATGCTGCCTTTCCAACCTGCAGCAAATCTGTCGAACAGACCTCGCTCACCCTTCGCGCAGTTCCCTTTGTCACCGTCAGCCCTCTCTGTCTGCCCCTATCCCTTTCTCCCTTCCACGCAACCTGCCTTCGTATCCCCTCACTGCTCATCACCTCTCTGTCATCCGTTATGTTATTCATCGCCTTCCCGTCAAGCTCCACACCTGCACACACATAGCAAGGAACATTCAATATTTTTTTGTACGAGTTATTTTAACATTTCGATTTTTTTTAATTTACTTTAGGCTTTAACTTTTCATGATTTGGGTTCGATTTTATTTTTATTTTTATGTTTCATTAAGGTTTTCAGTTAGTTTTTTTTCTTTTGTTTATATAATTTGATTTCTTTCTTTTTTTAGCTTTACTTAGATGCATTTCTTTCCGTTTTTTAATTATTATTCCATCTTTTATCTTGACATTTTTATTTTTTTATTTGATTTTATTTTTTTCACTTTTTTATTTTTTATTTATGATTTAAATTTCTTTTTAGTTTTGTTTTCATTTTAAAAAAATCATTTAGAAAATCATAAAAACTCTAAAAAATCCTAAAAATTTTAAAAAATCTAAAAACATTTAAAAAAAAAACTAAAAATTTTAAATTCTTGGTGCCATGAGAATTAAGAATGAAATAAATTAAGGGATTTGTGCTTAAACATTAAAAATTTTTGATGTAGCATGTGGCCCATTAAAGATTCATTTTATTAACCCGTTGATTTGTTTTACTTCTTTAATTTTCACATTAAAGCAAATTGCCTAAGGAATAATTGAAATGCAAATTTAAATTTCCATGGTGTTATTTAGTGATTAAAAGTTCTGAATTCCTAACGAAAATCATTAAATCTAGCATCTCTTGCATAATACAATTTTGGGCGTTTACATTGATCATTCCTCATGGTCACCATTCATCACATATTGGAAAATTGTTCTAGATAACTTGTTTTATTTAGTCTATGGTTAATGCAGATATTAAAGGCACTGGTCTGTAGTCATTTGTATCTTGTAATTGTGTCTTATTTTAATCCATCTATCTTAATTGACCGAGACTTTCTTTAAATTCATCAAGTTGTTCTTCATTAAAATCTCCTAGAGCCCGTGTTCCACAAGCTACCCTCATCCATTCACCTTAGGGACTACCCCCTTGACTTGCTTAGGAGAGTGTCTAAACAGAGTGAGTAAGGATTAGAGTGACAACCCTTACTCTGAGCGTTGTCGTGGTGCCTAGACACTTTATGTGACAACATTTTTTGGCATTGTTGCCGGAGATAAAGTTTTTCTGTCCTTGGTTTCTTTGACATCGTTTTAATCATCTCACCTTTTCCGCCTTTCATTATCCTGTCAAGCGGCACCACATTTTTTGGTGGCGTTGTCGGGGACCAATTTATTGGGCCTTGGCTCTACGACATTCATCTTTCATCTTTCTATCATTCATTTTATCCGGCAACGCCAACATTTTTTGGCATCGTTGCCAGAGACCAGCTTATTGGGTCGTGGCTTTACAACATTCATCTTTCATCTTTCTATCACTCATTTTAGCCGGCAACGCCAACATTTTTTGGCATCATTGTCGGGGACCACTTTATTGGTCCTTGGTTCTCACGACATTTTTCTAATCATCTAATCTTTCATCATTTCTTCTCCCATTAGCACAACATTTCCTAGCGTCATTTGATCTTTTCATCGCCTTATCTTTCGTCATCTCATTAATCGTTTCATCTGCACTTTTAGCACTTGGACATTTCGGTTCATTTCTTGTTTGGGTGGCGACTCCACTTATTCATCCATTATTTCTAAGAGAATAAGCCCTCCCTTATATCCAATTTTTTTTGCCTTTTGGATCCTAGAACTAAATTCATGTTTAAGTGGCGACTCCACTTCTTCCATTTCTTACAAGAATTTCTACTAGAAGCTCACTTCTTGTGGATCTCTTGATTTTCTTGAGCAGGGGTCTCTCTCTAGCATCCATTTGGTCTGAGTCATCATGGATGACTTGTTTACCCCGTGTCATTTTGATAATTTTCTCCATGATATGCCGGAAAATTCCATTCATAAATTACCTTTGTTCTTAGGTGGTGATTCAGCCGCTGATAGAAAGCATCTATCTAGGGTTACTCATACGATAATCAGATATTGTAGTTCTTCCCAATATAAACATGAAGATGTCAAGATGTGTTTATTTGCCTTTTCTTTAGAGGGTGATGCTTTGAATTGGTTTTATAATTGTCTTGAAGATTCTTTCGCTTCTTTACAAGACATCATCAATGCTTTTAAAGATAGATATGGTGATCAAGGTGGCTCGCCTTGTGCCCCTAATACTCTGCAACAGGATGAAAGTGATCTTGTAAAGGATCCAACTATCAACAAAAAATTTCAAGACAATTCTCCATATCAGAATGTGCCATCCACTTGAACCGTTGCAAGACGAATCCATGATAGTGGAAAAACAGGAACAAGTTGTCAAATCAATGTCGACAATGAAAGGGAAAATGATAACCATCTTATAGAAGAACCAAAGCAGTTGGTTAAAGACATGCAGTTCAGTCAAACACAGCTAGTAAAAAATATGGAGCTTAATCAAGAAAAATTTATAACTAATTATGCCAAGGATATGAGAAATTTATACACCCAACTGGAAAAACGTGATAAGGAAATGGAAATCATGAAAATTAAACACTCTGATCACGTAGCCACCGTAGTAGAAAAGTGTGCTCAGAATATGGAGGCTATGAGGACTAATATGCAAAGTCAGCATGCTAAGGAAATGGAAACCATGAAAGCTAATCATGATAGAGAAATGAGCTCTATGCAAAATTGTTTGATGACCATAAAAGCAAATAATGACAAAGTAATAAAAGAAATGGGAGTTGGTCATATATGTTTTCAGAATAAGTTATTGACCATGGAGGAAAACCATGCCAACAAAGTCAGTGCTATGAAGGTTGAACACTCTAACCAGATGGATGCCATATCAATACAGGCATAGAAATTTCAGCAATGGTCAGAGGATGAAAGAAACAAGGAAATGTCAACAGATCAGAAGCCTCCATGTCTGCTGCAGCAAGCTCCATCTTATTATGAAGAGGTCGTTTGTTCCATTGAAAAGTGGTTAATTGAAGGTAACCCGGATAAAACAAAAATTAATAAGAATCAGATAGAGAATTAAGAAAGACATGATGTGCATATCTTACATACTTCATCTGAGAGTTTTGAAGCAGAATGTTCCACATCATCAGTGATACAGCCTCCCACAAAGAAAAAGTGCAAGAGAAAGAGAATGAGGAAGCGGTTTGATGCATATGATGGCCGCACGCAGCTTGATTTTTGGATAGGAAAAAGTCCTACCGTGTGTAGGGTTGGACATGGCACATCTAAAAAACAGCCGACAAATTTGCCTGAAAGCAGGCAAATGCTCAATATGCACTATATTGAACACATCTGATGCCATGGGGCATCTTTGTATTGTATTTCTAACCTTATACCCTATTATTTCAGTATTTCATTTTGTAGTTAGATTTATGTTTTTCATGTTATTAGGATAGTTAATAAATGAAGAGCTTATATATTTCCTGTGCTTAACGTTATACGATGATTTTTGGATGGACGCTACTTATGTTGTGTGTTGCGTGGATGCAGATTTTGGATTCTCACATTCCTCCAGTGCAGCAACGTGTCCACAAGTAGCGCTAAATGCTGACCACTACGTGTCAACTACCCATAGCAGTACACCCCCTTTTTTCGCAAAAGGGATAGCGCCTGATCGATGTGTCTGTGCCGTTCAACTATCATCATTATCCTGAGGATCATGTTATAATTTAAACCCATTCTACATATATATGATGTAAATAATCTCAGCGAATTTATGTCATGTATGTAATTCCTTAGGTAAACCTACTTTTCTAGTGATGATCTACATTCTGGAAGGTTTTTTGTCTCACCAATCCATTCTCGGATGGTCGATAGAGTTTTCCTTCAGTGTTACCCCAAAGCCAGAATATATTTTGTTGTCAGGATCTTAGGGGAGTCCTAGAGTTCTAAATCGAGTCTATGTAAAAGTAATTTGGGAATAATTGTAATTATTTGGTTACGTTATTTTATTACAAATTGCTTGGTATGTTGGATTATATTTGTGTCGCAGAAATGGGTAGGCTGTGAGGGTCTTTTACAAATGGATTGCCCCCCTTGAGATGTAAAAGATATGAAAGTTATGATGTAATGTGCCTTGAGGGTTGGAAAAATAAATTATCCCCTCATAGGTTAATTAATTATATTTACTGGCCAGAAATTAATTAAAATACTAAGCCAAAAATTTAATTAATTCTGAGTCCTAGGTAAATTTAAATTCTCCAAAGGCAAAATTCATGGGTCCTTAAAAACCAAATTTAAAAGGTCCCAGGACTAAGGTAAATTGACTATTTGCTAAATTTTAAGCCTTTGGTCCGTGGGGGTTACGTCAAAGTCAAATTTTTGAGGAAATTAACCAAAAAAAATTATTTTTGAGTTAATTAAAATGCATTTAATTGAAAATTTCAAATTTCCTCAAGAATTTAAAATTTCGACAAACGAGATTAAAAGAAATTTTGATCCTCATCAAGGGTCGAGATTGCTTTGACGAAAATCACTCGAACTAGCCGTTGGAGGATTTATCTTTAAATAGGAAATCATTTGTCAGTCGAATGATCCAACCTTTGAATCGTGTGCTAAGAGAAAAGCTCTTGTATATTTTTTTCGGATAATAAAGAAAGACTTTGGGGTTAATTTTCCGCAGTGTTACTCTTCATGGAAATATTGCAAGATGTGTCATTTTTCATGTGTAAAAATTTTTTTTTAGCCATTGATGATAGCTTCTGAAGAATGATTTGAGTACAGGTATCTTGCTCAGTTGTTGGGGTTTAAGTGATAATTTAAATTTTGAATGTCATAGCATGTATCTCTATTTATCTGAATTTTATTATCATTTTTTCGCTCTATTTTGATGGCTGGATTGAGTTTTGCAGGAGAATCTTGATTTTTTAGATCATCAGGCTTTCGAGAAGTTTTCAATTGGACTAGCCAACTCCCAATCTGTGTTTTCTAAAGATCCTAGCTTAATTTGATCCCAGGCTTATCATAAGATATTTCTTACTGGTGATGCATGGAGGGTTTTGAGCTCAGCACCTCTTTTAAACTTTAAAAATTAATTTTTTTTATGTGCGAAATTGATGAATCTGGCTGCTAAGAGCCTTAGATTATTAGATTTGGGAGTGGAGTTGGACTCACACTCCCTAGATCTGGTAAATTTGTCGTTCATGTGCATAGATCTGTAATTATTTTCGGTTTTCTGACTTGGGTTTTCAGGGTTTTAGTTTTTATCATTGTATACATTGTTTGGGTGTTTTCTTGTTGTCGTGCAGCTAAAGATCTGAAGAAGAAATTTGTGTAGAGTCCAAATCTAGGCCCTGGAGGGTAAGATCTGGATCTCTGAGGTTCATCAACATCATTATTGCAGAGATTATATCCATATTTTGAGTCCAAGGATTTAAATTCAAATTTTTTATTTTTGATCTGGAAATTTCGTGAGGGTTTTAGGGTTAAAATTGAAACAAGTGGATTCAAAATTTTAAATTGAGATTTCTAGAAATTTTTTAAAGAGGTTCTGGTGGATTTAAAGAGGTTCTGGGCCACCATATTTGCAGATTGATTTGTTGCTCGATTTTAAGGGGTTTACTATGCAAATTTTGAATTTTTTTTACAGCCCTCACTACCATATCTCTTTGCCTGCAATTTCCCCATATCTCATCTACTTCTGCACAGTCCATTACTCGTTTCTCCCTCACCAAACCCTCAATCTACTCGCACCCTCCTTTTTCCCTTCAATCTGTTGTCCACGCTTTCTGTTCACAGCCTGTATCCTTCAACTCGCCCTCCTCTCTGTCCAGCTCCTTGCCATCGACCTGCATGACTAACAAGCCCGCAACTCTAGCATTCCCGCTGCATCAAACCCTCGAGCTAGCATTTCTACTTGCATGATCACTCCATTATTGCAATTCCATTAACCCCTGTCGCTGCATCATCATACTTCTTGTTGCTCGTTCATCAAACACCCTAGCCGTCGAGCAGCTTCACTATCCATCCACGCTGCCTTTCCAACTTGCAGCAGATCCGTCGAACAGACCTTGTTCACCCTTTGCTTGGTTCCCTTCCTCACCATCAGCCCACATCCCTTTCTCCCTTCCACGCAACGTGCCTTCGTATCCCCTCGCTGCTCCTTACATCTCCGCCATCCATTTTGCTATTCATCGCCCTCCCATCGAGCTCCACACACGCACAAGAAGGAACATTCGATATTTTTTTGTACGAGTTAGTTTAACATTTCGATTTTTTTATTTTAGTTTAGGCTTTAACTTTTCACAATTTGGGTTTGATTTTATTTTTATTTTTATGTTTCATTAAGGATTTTGGTTAGTTTTTTTCTTTTGTTTATGTAATTCGATTTTTTTTTTTTTTAGCTTTACTTAGATTCATTTTTATCCTTATTTTATTATTATTCCACATTTTATCTTGACGTTTTTATTTTTTTATTTGATTTTATTTTTTTCACTTTTTTATTTTTGATTTATGATTTTAATTTATTTTTTAGTTTTGTTTTCATTTCAAAAAAATTCATTTAGAAAATCATAAAAATTCTAAAAAATCCTAAAAATTAAAAAAATCTAAAAACATTTAAAAAATCTAAAAATTTTAAATTCTTGGTGCCATGAGAATTAAGAACGAAATAAATTAAGAGATTTGTGCTTAAACATTAAAAACTTTTAATGTGGCCTGAGGCCCATTAAAAATTCAATTTATTAACCCGTTGATTTGTTTTACTTCTTCATTTTTCACATTAAAGAAAATTGCCTAAGGAATAATTGAAATGCAAATTTAAATTTCCTTGGCATTATTTGGTGATTAAAAATTTTGAATTCCTAACGAAAATCATTACATCTGGAATCTCTTGCATAATACAGTTTTGGGCGTTTACATTGATCATTCCTGATTGTCACCATTCGTCACATATTGGAAAATTGTTTTGGATAACTTGTTTTATTTATTTTATGGTTAATGCAAATATTAAAGGCACTGGTTTGTAGTCATTTCTATCTTGTAGTTGTGTCTTATTTTAATCCATCTATCTTAATTGACCGACACTTGCTTTAAATTCATCAAGTTGCTCATCATTAAAATCTCCTAGAGCTCGTGCTCCACATGCTACCCTCATCCATTCACCTTAGGGACTACCCCCCTTGACTTGCCTAGGAGAAAGTCTAAATGGAGTAAGGATTAGAGTGACAGTTGTTACTCTGAGTGTTGTCGCAGTGCCTAGACACTTTGTGCGACAACAAGTCTAAGTGTCAATTTTTAATTGTTAAAAATTTCCCACGGGACAGGATTTTCTATGTAAATTTTGATATAAGATGTAATAAATGTTGTCTAGAGAATTTGTAGGGCATATGAGTACTCAAAATGAGACCTCTACACCCCAACTTTCTATTTAGACACACTTTGAAGGTCAAAAAGTGATTATTCACCCCCTCAAACCCCAATTTTTTTAATTTCTGGAAAAAACTGATTGGGAGACAATAAAATTCTCTCCAAGTGAAAATGATAAAAAATGAAATGGAAATTCCCAAGGGTAAAATTCAAGCCAAAAAGTGATGGGAATTCCACTTACCTAGGAAGCTATGACCCAAAAAAAAAAATTGATTGTCCAAGAGAATAGCTAATGTCCCAGCAAAATCAAATTTTTGAGGAGATGGTCCAAGTTTGTTGATTTGAATGAGATTTTATCAAGGAAAAATAAGGAGAATATTTTTAAAATGGTCCAAACCACTCCAACATGGAATTTCCACTCCACCCAACTACTATGAAGGAAAAATGTCTCTCTCTCCTCAAGATGTGTGTAGGCCTCATCAAGGATTTCGATTTTCTCTAAAGGATCTAGCCATTTCCTGATGGGATCAAGACGTTTTGCTTGGATAGGTCTGCTACATCAAGATCTCCTCCCATTTTTTCTATTTAAGAGAGCCTTGAGCTCCTCATTTGTATCATGTAATTTTTGAGCTACTGGCTAGCGGAGCTTTGAAGAAATTATGTATTTATTATTTTCTAAGTAATAAAGAAAGACTTTGGGGGCATATTCTTTATGGTGTTATTCTTCTGCTCTTTATCGTAATATTGTTAAATTTTAATTGTGCTTAATGCTCTACATTATTTGATCTCTAACTTGTCAGTTTTATATGCCTTTGTGGATTAATTTATGCAAGTTATCTTGTATTTCTTTATGGATTGGAGGACCACTTTAGATCTAAGAGCGCTAGTAGGTTTTTGGTTGATCATCTAGTCTCCTTCTTCATTGTGTAGTCCAATCCCTTGTGGATCTAACAATATCTTTTGAAGTGTGTAGAGATTTTTATTTTTCTGAAGTAGATCTTGAGCGTGGGGTAAGTTTTCAGTTGAAAGAACCCACTCTCAAGAGGATAAAGGTTGAAGAACCCATATCAATTTTCCTCAAGGGCTTATCAAACTGTTTTTTTTTAAGAGGAACTTTCTCTGCCATAGCTCGCAAATATCATTAATTTTAAATTCTACTTGCCTATTTTATGTGCTTTTACTGGTTCAATCTAGTTATTTAGAGCTTATTTAAAGTGTTTTCCCTTTCTAGCTTACCCAAGAGTGGAGGTATCCTCATACTCTTGTGGCTAGCTTTTGTATTTTTATATGTATACTCTCATCAATTTTCTCATCTCAAATCTGATTTCTCTTTCTATGCATGCGCAAATCTGCCTTGTAGAGGCTAGACAACTAAGGTTTTGAAGTCGAATTGAAAGGAGGCTTGAAGAAATCACGAGATCTATTTTTTGAGGTCCTTTTTACCCTTGGTCATGGACATAAGAGAGGGTCTCTCTCCCTCTCCTTGAGCAATTCTCTCTTGGAAGCTTGGATTTCTATCACTAGCACCAAATCTATTGGAGGAAAATCAAGTTCCTCATTCAAGAATTCTCTCATTGTAATATTAAAGCATTGTAAATATATTTTCTTCATTTTCTTGAATTTTTGAGGAAGGGTATTCTCTGTTTGCAACCCTTGTTGTAAACCCTCCTCGAAATTCTAAAACCCTCTATTCTCTATAAGGGGATTTTTCTTTAATTAATAATAAAATATGTTTTTCTTCTTGAGAAAGCTTGGGGTTTTCCCCTTGGTATCCCTATATCCTCATTTGGAAGGAGGATCTTTTAAGTGGTTAGAGTCTAACTTTTACATTTGCTTTGTTAGATTAGTTTCTTATTCATTTCATCATCTAGTTGCATTAGCATTGCTAGATCTAATTTCTAACTTGCATATTTCATTAAGTTAATTGGCACATTCAATTATATTGGTTTTCATAGACTAGATCTAATCTATTTATTGTTGGTAAAACTTATTTCATTATTAACTTCATTGTCTAATTAGTTTGCATTTTCACATCTAATAATTTCAAGCAAGTTTGACATTTTATTGAGCTATCAATTCATAAACTATCTTGTCATTAAAGCACTTGTTCTAACTTTAGATCTTACTCACATTTTGCATTTAGCTTCTCTAAAATTTACTTCCAAGCATAACTCTGATTGATAGTGTTAAAATTTGAAGGTTCGACGCAAAAATTTAAAAATTCTTTGCAAAACCTTGAAAGTTCTATGCAGAAAACTTAATGTACTTCACAGAAAACTGAATGTGCTTTGCAGAAAGTTGAATGTGCTTTGCAGAAAATTGAATGTTCTATGTTGTTACAATTACTTGGAATGCAGATTTCTTTTTCAAAGCTTTTCAGATCAGCAATTGTAGATAGAACATAAACTTAAGGATCATATGAAGACAACCAAGCACAAATATGAGACACTAAGATTTTGGTCCAATGACTAGAGAAAAACCCCTCAAGGGGGAAAACCCAAATGATTCTTCTTCTTTTAGATTTATTCAGTTGTTCAGTAGAGTACAAAGAGAGAGAGAGAGAAAGAGAGAATGAATAAAGTTACCAATGTCTAATCAACTTGTAGTTAAAGTGCACTTGCTTTTTGCTTTAAGATCTCCTCCTTCTCTTGATCAAATCATGTCCTTCACACTTGCTTCAGCTCTTCCCTTGCTCTTGCACTTCACTAGTGTTGATTTTGGGCAGCCTCGAATGTGCCCTAGCTCCAATATTTTGTGGAGGGGCTAGAACACATAAAATCTCAAAAACCCAGAAATCGTTTGGAGAAATTCCACCTGGATGAGGAGTTATTAAAATAATTGATATTTTTAATGGGTTCCTAAGTCTAAATTTAGGAAAATAAAAATATTAATGGATATTAATAAGAATATGGGTGAGAAACTTCTAAGTGACAAGGATCAAGTTTGTTTTAATCTTAGCCGTTGATTAGGGACTTAATCTCGGCTGTTGATTCAACAACAAGAAAAGTATAAGAGGAGGCTTGAGGGTCAGTTGGAGACACACTTGAGAGATCAGTCAATTCGATTTTTTTGGGCAAGGTTTGCTGAGAAAATCAAACAAGTGATCTGTTGTAGTGAGGGGGGCAGTAGCAGAGAATTGGATTGGAAAGGGGGTTCTGAGCCAACGAGTATCAGGCAGAGAGGCAGCGCAGAGGCCTACGCAGCCTAGGAAGGGGCTCACGCAGGGCAAGAGGGTTCTTGCAGTGGCAGGGCAAGATAACCGAGGGAAGTTTGAGATTTTGCTGGGAACTCAATGTTCTTAGCCGAGAGGGCTAAAGTCAAAGCTTCTGAGGGACACAGAGAAGTGACACAGTGTCCCAGAGGAAAGATGTTGGCCCACACAGAGCAGATTGTCCTGGGATTTTCGCAGTGCTTGTCGGAGTCAGCCATTCAATGGATCATTTGAGAGTTGGAGAATGAGGTAAACCCTCGTATGCATTTCTTGTTGCCGTAATATCTTTGAAAGTTTAGCCGATGTGAGAGGCAACCTGTTGTACTCATATTATGCTTGCTTAATAATACAAGCCCTCTATATGCTACACCGGTTTTCCCCCATTGGGTTTTTCCAGGGATGATTGTCCAAAAATAACGGTGTCCCTTGTGTATTTGTCTCATTATATCTCAGATCATGATATGTATGTATGTGTAGTCTGCGATAGTGTTTTCATCGTTGTTTAAATAATTAAATAAACTTGTTGAATGTAAAAACAAGAAGGAGATGATAAACCAGTGATTGCAGTAGGATTTCTGATGTGTAGATGTAGCAATTTTCACATGGTATCTGAGCATTGTAAATCATAGGAGACTGAAGACACCAGCCAGGAGATCCATATAATTTGCTGCAAAGAAGCAGCTGTCCCAAGTGACAGCGTTGTTTCAAAGGCAGAGGAGCAGCTGCAGGAGTCTTCAATCTGCTTATCTCTTTTAGAGCAGCCACAAGTTTTGCCTTGAGGTCTACTTCAACTACAATTTCAGGGTTCTCTTCATCATCCTCCTCTTTTATGCAAATGGTGCCTTCATCTATCTCTTTTCACTCTTCATTATCTTTGTGCTCTTGTCCATCATCTTCTAGATCTGAGGTCATGAGTAAAAGCCTTTTATAGGATCTGGTAGGCCACTTAGAATGGTACTCGTTGCTTTTGCATCAGGTTCTCTCATAGATGTATCCTCGGTAACAATTGCTTCCCACACTTCACATCCTAGGGTCACTGAAAAGGTCTCCATTCTTCTCATCTATATTTCAAAATTTGCACATCTGATTGTCTTCTGATTTCTTAACTGAGGAGGAGACATCTTCATAATGTTTGGAGCCTTTCTTCCTTAACTTTACCATCTGTGTTCTAAGGATCTACCTTCCAGTTGGTGAGATGTGAGTGAAAGTATTGGCTTTGATACCAATTGTTGGAAATACTGAGAGGGGGGGAGGGTGAATCAATATATCCTTTTACACTAGTTATTTTATACCAGTTAAGATCACTTAAAAACCAGAAAACAAAAGAATAGCTTTATTAACAAGAATGGGGAGGACCCCAATCCTCTTTTTACATCAATCAATTTATAAAATAAGACTTATAATTTCTCCACGGCTCCAACCCTAGATGAAGACTCCAATCTCCAAACAAACTAGGCTCCAACCTATACTATAACCCCAATCTCCAATTTGGTCTACTTTGAGGACTCCAATCCTCTCAAATAATTCAAGCTCCAACCTTATTTTCTACAAGGCTCCAACCTTGTGTGAGGACACGAATCCTATAAGGCTCCAACCCTCTCGTTCTGCTTCAATTTTCAAGGTAATTTCATAGTTTCCTCAAGACCTCCAAAGCCATCTTCAACAAGTCCTGAATGTCATCTCCATGAGGTCTACAAAGCATGTCTCCAAGAATGTCTTCAACCAAGGCAATGACAGAGTCTTGAATGATCCTTCAACAAATGTCTTCAATAGGCTTCAACAATGCTCAGGGGACTGCTTCAACAAGATCACAAATCTTCAATGGCTGCTGCAACGGATCTTCAACAATTCTTCAGTTCAGCTCCAAAGATGAAAGTCAACACCAGCAACTCTAGTAGGTGTCTCCAAGACTCTTCATGTCACCCAAACAGTCTTCTTTGAAGCTATTTCATCAGGGCTTCAAGGTCTGGTCAACTCCAATAAGTCTTCAATCAACGCTTTACCAAAATGCTCCAAACAATGTTTCAATGACTGCTTCTAGATTTGCTCCAAGGCTGATTCAGGGTCCGCTACAAGCTTCTAGGCCTATTCTTGATACAATCAGCTCTTCAACAGACACTTCAATGACGGTATCAATCAAGACTCTTCAAGGTCAAAGTTTGTTGCTCTACAATCCAAGGTCTATTCAATAGGTCAAGATATACTCCTATGCAAGTCAAAGATTGCTTTGTCCTAGTAGGCCAAGGTCAACCCCTGTAGTGGCCTTGGTCTGTTGCTTCAAATGCACCAAAATTCTGTAGAGGATCTGAGATCTACAATTTACGATAACCACAGAGGCATACTACAGAGATACACTGGCTTCTATTACAGAGAATAGTACACACCTTTGATCCTTCTTCCACAGGATCTAGTCATAGAATTTTGATCTTCTTCAACAGTGACAAAACCAAATGTCCAAACTTTCTGCTCCAGTAGGAATCCTCTTCAAAAGGGTCACAGGAACGAACCTTTATGACTGATTTTAGGACCGAGTTTCGTAGAGTGAGGTTTGTTTTAGCTGAGCCACACAGGGCCGAAATTTGTTCACAGGCCCAAGTCACAGATGCCCGAAATCTGACCACAGGTCGAAATTACAGAGGTCTGTAATAGACCTTAATGTTGCAGACTTCTACAGTGCCAAAATTGCAGAATTAGACAGATCAGAGTGCATAGTTAATAAGCCACAGATCCAAGGTTTAAATGTCACAGGTCTGAACTTTGTCATGCATCTCAAAGGTCCGAATGCAGTAGGTAAGCTACAGGTCTGAAAATCATAGTATATAAGCTACAGTTTTAGTTCCTTCCAAGGTCAAGGTCTGTCCTTGATAAGAGGCTAAGACACAAAAATTGCTCCACAAAATTTCACAGAACTGCTCCACAGTAACACAAAAAATCCACAGAGAAATATTCCATTGTGAAGACTCCACATAAGTATAACAGTAACCCTAGGCCAAAATCTCAGAATGTGACCACAGAAAAATTCTTCAAGCTTCTCTTAATGTTGGAATTTCTAAGTCTAACTGTTAGAAACCCTACATGTACTTTCTGATTTATTCCTTCCTACTTGTTTTGATTAATTAACAAGTTATTTACTAAGTAAATACTGAAAATAAACACAAGTACATGCTCAACACATTACAGATCATCAACTGAAGGAAACAGAAACAAGCACACAAATGACACTGTTATTTTTGGACTAATGTCCCCGGAAAAACACAATGCAGGAAAACCGGTGTAGCTATTTGAGGGTTTGATTTAAGAAGCAGTTTCAAAATACAATCTGGATGCCAAATCCAACTCACCCAACAGAGAAAAATTTCGGCAGTAGCACCTCTCAATCTGAGACAGATGTTCTGTTTGAAACCCCGAATAAACACTATGGCAACTCCTCAGTTCCAATCTGCCCCACCAAAAGCCCCAGCATCAGCCTCTTCTGCCCTCTGCGTCAAATTTCTTGGCAGTTCTGGCTTCTGCCCTCTACGTCAACTTTCCCGGCAGTTCCGGCTTCTGCACACTACATCAACTTTCCCGGTTGTTCCGGGAGTTCCAGCTTCTGCCCTCTGCGTCAACTTTCCCGGCTGTTCCGACTTCTGCCCTCTGCATCAGCTTTTCTGGCTGTTCTGGCAATTCCGGCTCCTGCCCTTTGCATCAGCTTTCCCAGTTGTTCCGGCAGTTCTGGCTTCTGCCCTCTGCTTTAGCTTTCCCAGTTGTTGTGCTGATCCTCCTAACACTATCTCTGCCTCTTTGCTTTTGTATTCACTGCCCCTCAACTGCAACTCTAGATCACTCTCTCAACTTTCTCAGCAAACCCAACCCCAGAAAGTCGAAATCTTGATCTCTTGGTGTGTTCTCCAAGTGACCCTCACGCCTCCTCTTATACTTTTCTCGTTGACAAATCAACTGCAGAGATTAAGTCCCTAATCAACAACTAAGATTAGATCCGGCTTGATCCATGACCTTTGCACCATTCTAATACAGTTTTATATTAATTCACATTAATATTTTAATTTCCCTAGGTTTAGACTTAGGGACTCCATTAAAAATATTAATTATTTTAATATCTCCCAAACTGTTTAGAATCTGCCCAAACCATTTCTGGGTATTGGAGATCTCATGTGCCTTAGCCTTTCCACCAAATTTTGTGGCTAGAGCACATTCGATGCTACCCCAAATCAACACTCCCTCTTAGCAAGGACTGTGCTCTAGCAATACTCCTTACTGAGTATTACTTTGATCATTCATCATCTGTCCCTGATGCTAGGCCTGCTGCCCATCATTTGTACTGCTGCATCTCGTACTGCCACCCATGGCTTTGCCACTACCACTACTGCATCTGTAGTATGTATGACAACTCCCTCTACATTCGTGTTGTTGCCCATGGCCCTGCCACTGCCACTGTGGCATCTGCATTACATCCCCTCTCATCATGCTGCATTATGCTACCCATAGCACCGCCACTACTAACTACTGCACTACAACTCAGTTACTGAGAAGTAAGTAACTGATCTCCCAACTCTGACAGCTTTGGTAGGCTAGAGACACTCCCAATGTTGAAGCTCCCTCTGTAGCTGACAAGTGCTCCCTCTCTGACCCTTGCGCTGCTGCAACAACTCCATGCATCTCATACTATCACACACCTCTTTGTGCCATCCTACACTGGTGCAACACTCCCGTGCCTCTCGCACTATCACAGCCTGCTAGCCTCACGTTGTCCTCGGAATCCTACACTGTAGCTCTCTTTGTCGCTCCATCCTCATCCGTCTCTACTGACATCCGCCAGTCCTGCTACTCCTCTTCGGGGCTCCCGTAGCCAGGTATAATCCAAAAGGTTGGGTACCTCGAGGATCCTGCCCCTCATCTTTTGTAGTCCTATTGACTACAGCTCGATGTGTCCCCACTTTCGCTCAAGTGGCATGTGAGCATTCATGGAATAGTCATCATCTGTCTCCTCTGTCGACTCCTCCGAGTCTCTCTACTTCCCGCCTGGAAGTTCTCGGTTCGAATCCTGTTAAGTCTCTCCACTTCCTATCTGGAAGTTTTCGGTTCGGCTCCTACTGAGTCTCTTTACTTCCCATCTGGAAGCTCTCGGTTCGACTCTTGTTGAGTCTCTCTACTTCCTGTCTAGAAGTTCTCAGTTCGACTCACGCTGAGTCTCTCTACTTCATGTCTGGAAGTTCTCTTCTGAACTCCCTCTAAGTCTCGATTTCCATCCTGGAAATCCTTTTGCCCATGTCGAGATGCCCCCCACTCTGATCGTATGTGCAGCCGCACCACTAATCCAAATTTCTCGACTAGAAACCCTCGGTAGCAACTCCCTCCTCCTTGGCCTTGCCCTGTTAGGTACTGTTCTGACAACAGTACACCACCAGCTCCACTTTGCAACCTACCCACAGCCTCCTAAACCCCAACAGCCTAAAGGTGAGAGCTCCTAGGCTCTGCGCAGTCCCGAGACCAGAAAACTAGCTTCCTCAACCAACTGCGTCAGCCCTCCTGGCCTTTGCGTGAGCCTATCTTTGCCTCCCTCCGCCTCTACGCAGCCTCTTCTTCGCTCAAACTTGATGATGCAGGCACTACGTCACCCATCCCTTGCTGCTTTGCTGCTAGGACAGTTTTTGTCACTAGGGACAGCAATTTTCTGCCATTGTTGTTCTGCTCTGCCGATGTCCTCAGTTCTCCTATGATCTGCAACCACCTCTAATACCATGTTGTAATTTCTAAGTCTAATTGTTAGAAACCCTTCACGTACTTTCTGATTTATTCCTTCCTACTTGTTCTGATTAATTAACAAGTTATTTACAAAGTAAATACTTAAAATAAACACAAGTACATGCTCAACACATTACATATCATCAACTGAAGGAAACAGAAACAAGAACACAAATGACACCATTAATTTTAGACTAATGTCCCCGTAAAAACCCAATGCGAGTAAATCAATGCAACCATCTGAGGGTTTGATTTATTAAGCAGTTTCAGAATACAATATGGGTGCCAAATCCAGCTCAACCAACAGAGAAAAATCTCTGCAGTAGCACCTCTCAATTTGAGACAAATGTTATAGCTAAAACCCCCAATAAACACTCTAGCAGCGCCTCAACTCCAATATGCCCCACGAAAAACCCTAGTGGCAGCCTCTTTTGCCCTCTACATCAACTTTCGCAGCAGTTCCGGCTTCTGCCCTCTGCATTAGCTTTCCCGACAGTTCCGACAGTTCTCGGCAGTTCCGATTGTTCCCAACAGTTCCGGCTTCTGCCCTTTGCGTCAGCATTCCCGGTTGTTCCGATAGTTCTCGGCAGTTCCAACAGTTCTCCGCAGTTCTGACTATTCTCGGTTGTTGCCGCTTCTGCCCTCTACATTAACTTTCCTGGCTGTTCCGGCGGTTCCGGCTTCTGTCCTTTGCATCAACTTTCTTGGTTGTTCCGGCAGTTCCTGACAGTTCCGATTGTTCCTGGCAGTTTCGGCTTCTGCCCTCTACATCAACTTTCCCGATTGTTCCACAGTTCCGGCTTCTGCCCTCTACGTCAGCTTTCTCAGCTGCTGCGCTGATCCTCTTGGCACTATCTTTGCCTCTCTGCTTCTGTATTCAATGCCCCTCAGCTGCAACTCCAGATCACTCTCTCAACTTTCTCAACAAACCTAGCCCCAAAAAGTCGAAATCTTGATCTCTTGGTGTGTTCTACAAGTGACCCTCAAGCCTCCCCTTATATTTTTCTCGTTGACAAATCAACGGCCAAGATTAAGTCCCTAATCAACGACTAAGATTAGATCTAGCTTGATCCATGACTTTCGGACCATTCTAACATAGTTTTATATTAATTCACATTAATATTTTAATTTCACTAAGTTTAGACTTAGGGACTCCATTATAAATATTAATTATTTTAATATCTCCCAAACTGTTTAGAATCTGCCCAAACCCTTTCTGGGTATTGGAGATCTCATGTGCCTTAGCCTCTCCACCAAATTTCGTGGTTAGAGCACATCCGATGCTACCCCAAATCAACACTAAATCTCTTGCTCTTCTTCTTTTTATCTTCACTTCAAATCCATATTCTTTCTTTCTGTACTTAACCGAATTGGTGATCAATTGAAGGAGTTTGGTTTGGTATTTATACTTGTTTGAGTATGTTGTGGAGAGACAAGACCTTTGGTCAAGGAGCCGACATGAGTATTTGAGTTGACTTGTTAGGCCACAAAAAATACATTTTTGTATTTAAAAATTTGTTGTTGCTTGAGCCAACTTGTAATCTCTTGTAATCCCTTGAATGATGTCTTCTTGTGCATTGCCTGTCCTTTCATTACTGTATTCAACGAAATGCTGGAGGATATTCTTTCATTGCTCAGTCTCACAAACTGAATTTGGCACAGAAGTGGTTTCATTGACATGGCACGGAAGTGGTTCCATTTATGTAACAACCCTTCTAATTGACCCATTAATAAAAATGTTAAACCTTAGAATATATAAAGATATCTATATATATACAATAAAACTTTATGATATATAGTTAGACTTTACAAATTATAAAAATTAAAAGATATATATATATCATTAAATATTATAACATATTTTGAAAATGCTAAAAGGTATATATATAACATTAAAATATTATAACATATTTTATATAACATTAATACCATAACATATTTATATAACATTAAATACTATAACACATATTTATATAACATTAAATACCATAACATATTTTATATAATATTAAATACCATAGCATATATTATATAACATCAAATACCATAACATATATTTAAAGTGATCGTTTAAAATAGTTATAAACTATAAATCCGCATAAAGACTGGGCATCGATCATCTATAATATCTAGAACCCTTAAAGTCTACCACCTACTGAAAATTTATGACAACAAGAATATCGTAGAGCCTTCAATGCTGAGAGGCGGTGGCTGCAAGTGGGAGGGCGGCCACCGCCAGGCGAGGGGGGATAAATAGCAGAGGGCTGACCCGGGAGCAGGGGGCAGGCAGAGGAACGAAAAACTCATTAGCAGAAAACCGAAGAAGAGATTTTACAGAAGAGCCTTTAGTGATCTAAGTTCTGGGCACGGAGGGACAGGGAGCCTCTGTGGAGAGCGTCTCTGGATCGGGCAACCAGGTTGCTCTGTCAGGTCGGGTGGTATTGGCCATCTCGAAATTTGATCGAAGAAGTACCAGTTCAGCAGCAGAATCATCAGCCGCAGTTGAGGTAAGTACAATTTAAATTTTTACGCTGTCTGTATTTCAGTTTCTAAATTCTGGTTTCTGGTTTCTACACATGGTATCGGAGCGCTGTTCAAACCTTCGGACCTCCCAACCGTACGCTCCTGTACGCTGCGCCATCTGATTTGTCCAACGAACCATTCATTGGACAAATATAACCTGAAATATAAAGGTTAAATGCATTTACCATTTCAATAGGCCTGAGATTTACCATGCTCATCATGGACGGTAAAATCCGTTAAACGCCGTTGCGGAGGACTTTCGTCTGAATCTTCGACATCCTGTTCTGTGAGTGAAATAGCGACTTTCTCCTCTTCTGTTATTCGAAGCTTCTTGGCTTCTTGGGCTAAAAAACATAGCGCATCCACTTCCGTTTAAACCCTAGGCTTCGCAAATCACCATTGGTTATGTATAATAGAACGAGACTGGTGCAATGACATGCATATTTTTATGAAATACAGTGTGTTTTTCTTCCCTGGCCGAGAACGAGATAGCAGCTTAAAACCCATTGGCCGACCTTCATTTCGCATAGATTTAGAGAGATTTTCGAAGGATATTCTATGAACGTAGCGGCTCTGGATAATCGCAAGCGTTCCTGAAGCTTCTTTTCTGCACAGATCCTGGTATTTACCATGCACATGAACGCGGCTTTTCCTTTTATTTCCTTTTGTTCTATGCATGCAATACAAACTGATAAGAATCCAATTTTCGGTTCTCCAAATCATCCAAATTTTATCACACACCAGGAGGAGGAGTTTGAAATCCATGTCACTCTGCTAGGTGGATTTCCCAATGTCCAACACAGGGTATGTAGGATTTAGATTGGTATTGGGTAAAGCGAAAGAATGACAATACTGGTTTCATATTGTTGGCGAGGCTTAGCTCAACATGGGATGTCAGAATCAGCGTGGAAATGTTTTTCGCCAATACTGACCATAATAAAGCCAAATCCAAGAGCCTCTTGCTTCGACCGGGCATGAATGCCCAAATGCCTTGGCGTCTTGATAGATGGGATCAAGATGCTATATAGAAGCCCGCAATGTTTAAAATTCGCCTAAAGTTAACGTAACCAGTTTGTGTTGGAGCCGTGGGAGTTAGGCAGATTATTCATGATTAATTAATTTGCTCTTTTGAAAGGAAATAGAACTGATGTATTAAGTGCGAAGTCAATCAATTTAAATTCGCAGTATGTGAAAATCATCAGTTCACCATGAAAAGAAATGATACAAGTGTATAATTATTGCAGCCTTCAGAGTATCATCCAACTACAATACAGCGCGTGATGCTTGATTCTAGAATTTTAAGTCCAAGAGATTGTAAATACACCAATGCTGTAAATGAACTTTAATTGTAAAATTGCGCTCAAAGTGACTTATATATTCCAGATTTTAGGATGATATCATACTGCAATGTTATATCCTGTAAACAATTCACTCTCAAATTCACAGTTGTGACCGTTAGAGAGAAATTCCAGACTGGTAAAATCTACTCGTGAACCAGCACTCTCATAAGTGAGTTAATAGAATTCACAGATGTGTAATTTGAGAAGCTTTTTCCAAATTTAGAGATATGAAATATGTATCCAACTGTGCTCATAAACAAAATCTTCTTACCAGTAATTAAGGTGGACAGAATTTCGATTTCAAATTCAAAGCCAGTGGTTCCTTTAAGGTTCAATTTCAACTGTCATATTTTGGATTTAGAAAATGTTTACCATATTATTGAAACCACCATGATATACGAAAGAAAATGAACAAATTTGCTGTAAGACTCAGATTGGTTACCATCCATAAACCACCATTGAAAACGTAAACAAGCTCAAGACGTTTTAATTCTTTAAGCATGTGTGAGTCAAATCGATTCATAAGCCATTGAGACTGCATGAATATAACCATAGGACAAATCTGTGTCTGCAATTTTGGCTTTGAAAAGACAACAAAACAGATCTAATCCTATTGATATCAACTTGACATCAGACCCAAATCAGATCTTAAGAGCTTGCAGCATCTAAATGAATTCCCTATTTGTTTTAAAGCTTCATATGCTTTACCAGACCAACATAGTAAATATAGTATATGACCCTTAGAGGTAATAGTCAGATTGGGGTATGACAGATATGTTACCGATGTACGTTATAAACGGGACATCTAACATTTTCATTTTGTACATGTTATTAGGTAAATAAAACTTTAGGTGTCCTATCGTAGGAGCTAAATAAACATACTCTTCTGCATTATTCATTTAGGATAGAATACCCTGCATAGGACAAGGAGGTCGCGAGACCATCCTCCTTGACCTCGGTACCAGTAAGATCTGCCTAGCGGGTAAAAATAGCAAAACTATACCCGTTTCTAAATGTACTATCGCAAAAGAAAGTTACGTATTAAAATTCGATCGTCTACCTCATAACTTTGATAAAATATTATTGTGTGTTCAGGAACCATTGCAAATGGTGAAGACATACGAGCGACGACGACGTGATCAGGCGGCATCACCACCCGTAATGCCGCCGCCGTCGTCATCATCTTCCCCAGCATCACCACCGAGACCTTCATCAACATCAACCGCCCCAGCACCAGAGTTGACTGTAATAATGAACTCCTTGGAAGCCTTATTAGCAACATTAAAAGAAACCACTAAGGCTAAGACCAAGGAGGAATCTCCTCATTTGGCTACCAGTTCAGCGGAACCGAAGAATTTCGAGCCCAGAAGGTCGATGGAGGACATCTCTCGGGAGCTTCAAAAAATCAGACTCCCGGAATTCTCAGGAGGTCGAGCAGGTGAATGCGCTGAAGCGTGGTTGGAGGGTATGAACAGATGTTTTGGGTTAAAAGAATATTCGTCTTCGGCAAAGACAAAAATTGCCGTGTTTCAACTCAGGGAAAGTGCCTTGATTTGGTGGGGAAATCTAGAGAAACAGTTGCACCTTACATCAGATAGTATTCCTTGGGAACTGTTTGAGGAAAGGTTTCGCGCAAAGTATTTACCTCCGTACTTTCAGCAACAGCAAGCAAGAGCCTTTCATACGTTAGTACAGGGAAGTAAAACGGTGGAAGAGTACGAGATAAGGTTCATGGAACTGGT
>APFE031110585.1:142686-181949 GCA_000404065.3 Pinus taeda
CGCTGTTACCTTTGTGTTATGAATGGTTAGGTCAGTAAATTGACGCCATGGCATACTCTAGTAGAGGACGGATAGGATGGGAGGAGAAGAGATTAGGAAGGATTGGATGAGTTTGAATAGCTTGGGAACCTGGATAGAAAGGGGCATATTCGTTAAAACCTTGAACCTGAAGCTCTAAACTTCGGGACGAAGTTTTCAGAAGGGGGAATGTATGTAACAACCCTTCTAATTGACCCATTAATAAAAATGTCAAACCTTAGAATATATAAAGATATCTATATATATACATAAAACTTTATGATATATAGTTAGACTTTACAAATTATAAAAATTAAAAGATGTATATATATCATTAAATATTTTAACATATTTTGAAAATGCTAAAAGGTATATATATAACATTAAATATTATAAACTATTTATATAACATTAAATACCATAACATATTTTATATAATATTAAATACCATAGCATATATTATATAACATCAAATACCATAGCATATATTATATAACATCAAATACCATAACCTATATTTAAAGTGATCGTTTAAAAAGGTTATAAACTATAAATCCGCATAAAGACTGGGCATCGATCGTCTATAATATCTAGAACCCTTAAAGTCTACCACCAACTGAAAATTTATGACAACAAGAATATCGCAGAGCCTTCAATGCTGAGAGGCGGTGGCTGCAAGTGGGAGGGCGGCCACCGCCAGGCGAGGGGGGATAAATAGCATAGGGCTGACCCGGGAGCAGGGAGGCAGGCAGAGGAACGAAAAACTCATTAGCAGAAAACCGAAGAAGAGATTTTACAGAAGAGCCTTTAGTGATCTGAGTTCTGGGCACGGAGGGACAGAGAGCCTCTGTGGAGAGCGTCTCTGGATCGGGCAACCAGGTTGCTCTGTCAGGTCGGGTGGTATTGGCCATCTCGAAATTTGATCGAAGAAGTACCAGTTCAGCAGCAGAATCATCAGCCGCAGTTGAGGTAAGTACAATTTAAATTTTTACGCTGTCTGTATTTCAGTTTCTAAATTCTGGTTTCTGGTTTCTACAATTTAAGTCTTCCAGAGTGGGATATCGAATTAATGATTTTCGTTACTAGAGAAGTAGCATTATATGCAAATATTGGACATGCTAGAAAGGTAAATATAATAGGAGCTATACAATAGAACTTTGTTTCCATTGTTATTGACAAATAGGAGACCAAGTTGAGCTCCTCAAGTTCATGGTGAATAGTCAACATAATGACTCCTTCACATATGTTCTTCATCCGTTAGGATTAGGGCATCTTCATCCATTAGGGCTTGCTTCAACCAAAAATTATATAGACATCAACAATTCTAGGGCTAGGGCATCATGTAGTCATCAAACATCTAGGGCTTGCATCAAAAATTCTAGGGCTTCACATCATATTGACAGGGATTCATATATTGCTAGGGTTTCATTAGTGCAAGGTCTTCAACAGTACTTAGGGCTTCTTCAACAATGTTAGGGTTTCATCATCTTCAACAATGTTAGGGTCACTGACATCAATGACAAATTTATCCAACACTAGATCAATCTTCTTATAGTGTGTTCAGGGACTGTGTGTGGGTTGGTCTGATATGCCCCAAGTAAAATCACTCATGAGGTGTTGAGTCATAGTTGTAAGGGCTGCCAGGTAAGCCCTAAGTATTGTAATCTTGGTTGAGCAAGATGGATGTTGTGAGATAAGTTCATGTAATCCCTAAATTCAGTGAACTCAGGAAGGGATTCATTGGTGTGAGGGCAGTTGATTGAAGACCCTAAGAGCAGGCATTCTTGGAGTAGCAAGAGGGTTGCTACAGGGCAGACTTGTGTGGTCTATGTTCAGTGTCATTGGAGCAGAGGTGCCATTGATAGAGGCAAATTGGTCAGTTGAAGATGCAAACAATTCTAGAGCAGCAGAAGCACTTGTGAGCAGCAGTAGAGGTGGAAATGGACATGCCAGGTGTTCATGGTACATGGACTGAAAGGGCTAGTGTGAGATATCCTTCAGCAAGTAAGTCAAGTAAGTCTTGTTTAAGGGTAGATTGATTGTCATACATTGTTGACATCAAGCCCTAGTTGTTTCCTTGTATCAAGGCTAATTGTAAGGGCCATGATCCTTGGTACGGGAGCCCTATGTTCGTTGTAGTAAAGTTGTAATATAACAAATTTTGGGTTCGCAAAAATTTCTTGTGTGCTACATTGATTCACTATTGTACATTTTCTGTTGTGCAAAGTGCTTATGTTGTGACATTTTAGTGTGTTTGTGATCATGTTTTAAACATAGATCCGATTCTAAAGTGCTAAGGAAAAATCAACAAAGATATTCTCATGTATACTATCATTATGTGGTCCTCCCCATCTAGAGCCTTCCATGAGGCTCACCTCCTCCTTCTGGTTAGTGCAAGGTGGTAAGTGATAAACAAAGGTTCTAGCTTCTTTAGTTATCATATCGCTAAGACTCTTTTCAACACATAATGTCCCCAATAGGTCGACTTACTTCCAAGACACTTATGAAGAGCTCTCATTCCAAACTCCAAGATAGAGTTCACCACATTGATAGGCATAGCAATTCTAGGAGTGTCTCGAGTCGAAGACAAACTCCCTCTACAAAGAGTGCTACTCTTTGGGCTCCATCGAGCAACCATTCATCTATTTGGAGCTTCTTCCCCCCAACCTTTATTATTAAGAGTGAAGGGCCTTCTTGATCTGCGTCTCCCCAAAGATACCTCTTAGGATAGCACAGTTGCCCCCTCAACAATAGATACTCTCCAAATGACATTTTCAGATAGTGTATCAGTCCCTTCATGGTGATTGATGACTAAAATGAGGAGACTTCTTCCCTCCCTTCTCTTTTAGCCTCAGAATCTAACTCCAACACATCTTGACATGTTCTTGATGAGACTTCACTTATGTATTCATTTTGTTTCTCTATCACTTTCTTTCTTTGAGCTATTCTTTTAGCCATGTTCTTAGTTCTTTCCCTCTTGTTGATAGCATAGCTACAAGAGTTTCTTACGTGCTTCTATTATGTATCTCCACTAGATGTGCTCTTTTAGTTCTATTGACCCTACTTTTGTTTCCATTCATTGGATATTTATAAAATTACCTTATTTTTATCTGTTGCAATTCACATTGGTCCTCCAAGTCTAATTCCAGTTGTCACATAATGCAGCTGAACTTGCCTAGAGCACTTACACGTAAGGTACAGTTAATAAAGAAGATGCAGCTGAACTTGCCTAGAGCAATTACAAGTACAGGACAGTCAATAAAAAAGATACTACACTTGAACAAGGAACAAGTTTGGTGTAATATTTCCATGTTCAAAGTAGAGGATTGGCATTGCTTTTACAAAAGCATCCTTGTGACATATAGCAGTTTAGCTACATAAATGAACAAAATGATAAACTGAGAAATGAGAAAAATAATAATTATTCACGTTTACCAAGAATGAAGGCTCAATAAATAGAACAGTGACATTGCAGTTTGGGCTTTGCTGCAAATGTAGACAAAGGTGCTAAATAAACACCAAATCTAATACAAGTCTATCAGATACAAACAATCTAACAGTCTTATAAGCACACCTTGGAAACCTAGCATTCCAAGTGCATTTTATTTAACATCATCAACATATATTATTATTCATACACATGAAAATAAAGTACCTTTCCTTCTTGAATAATATCTTGAAATGCCTTCAATTGCTCAAAAATTGGCACACTTTCCCTCCACTTTGAAGGATCATATGAGAAATCGCCAAAAAGTGGCACATAACGATCAGGCCTGAATGGCTTCATAGGTAAGTCAGTCTGAAGATGAAGAAGATTTCATGTGGCTACTTACATAATTGAACAAACAAAAAAGAAAAGAGATACAACTACAACATAAAGTAACCATTGCTGCTTAAATTAATCCTTGGCTGGATAGGTAAGTAAGTCTAAAGATGAAGAAGATTCCATATTGCTACTTACATAATTGAACAAAGAAAAAATAAAAGAGCTACAACCACAACATAAAGAAACCATCACTGCCTAAAATAATCCCGCTAATCATGTTGATATTATAAATGTAAATCTCATGCACTTCTTCAGATATATCACACTAAAATAATCCCGCTAATCATGTTGATGTTATAAATGTAAATCTCATGCACTTTTTCAGATATATCATAGCAACCATAGCAACAATGAACTAGCGATAAGTTAAAATAACACATCATCATTGATAAAAAATGACAAGCAATATCACAAAAAACATAGCAAAGTCTCAGATATCAATGTGAAAGATCTTGATAAGTCATTCATTAGAAATCTTAACTCAGCATATCCAAAAAAATATCAACTACCGTACATTATTGGAAAACAATTTCATACAAATAAAAAACCACTAACTTGCAAAATACAAAAGCAGAAAGTTGGATCCCATGGAGGAATTTTAATGTTGGAAAAAATAGAAATAGTTAAACACCTTTTTGTTAAACTAAAATATGGAAAACAAGTAAAGAGGCAAGTGAGATGGAAAGAGAGATATGTATTATAATATTATATCAATCTACTTCAAAGTTACATCTTGTGTTGTGTGTGTGTGTGTGTCAAGTCAAAAAAGCACTCAACCTTGAAAAAGAGTCTGAAGATCCTCCTGTGATACTTCAGAACATGTATAATGACCAAAGAAATGGAGGGCAGTCACCTTTCTTAATGTCTCTAGCAGTGAACAATCTGATCTACACAATTGTATGCTTGACTTTGGTGCCTCGGAAAAAGTAATGCCTTTAAGAGTTATGAATCAATTGGAAATGCAGATCACTAGACCATATAGGAATTTATGTGGCTATGACCAAAAGTATATCCCTGTGAATGGTTTGATGAAAGAACTTAAAGTGTCATTGATCACTAATAATGATATATCGATGTTGATGGATATTGTAGTAATTGATGTGTCACATGCTTGGCGTATGCTCTTTTCCAAGAAATGTTGTGCCTCTATAGGTGGCCAATTACAAATGGATCTATCATATGCTACAATAGCCACTATGGATGGGAAACCATCAATTTTGTAAAGAGAGTTACACATGCATGAGCATATTGAAGACATAGAACCATTCCCTTTTCCCGAGCCCACTGGCAAGGCCAAGACCATTATACCTCCCAAACAACCACATTTGGATCAAAAGCATTTTGGGCCAAAGATCCTTGATGTTGAAATTGGTAGCTTGGGAGGTACTCCAAGCGCTATGGTTCAGGGTTTTGGTGGAATGAACTCCACAAATGGCTTTGTGGGCTTAGAACCCAAGGTGTGGACTTTGCACCCAAGCTTATGGGTGTGAAACCACAAGGATAGTTTGACACTTGCCACTTGGAGGAAGAAGGGTTAAGAGGAGCAAGGGGACACTTGAAGGACCAAGAGATGCCATGTAGTTTGGGAGATATGAATTTATTTATGTGTTGGTTGGGTTTTCACAAGAAAAGTCAAGTCTGTTGGGTTAGTTTGAGCCCTAAAGGACAGGTCGTTGGAGCCTTTTTACCGCTCAAACTAGCAGGGGTCCTAGGAGAGGATCCTATAAAGGAACTAGTAGGTCAAGGGGCAACAATGGAGCAATAGCCCACTGTCAGAGCAATAGCCCACTGTCACTCAACTAAAGCTCCTTGCTCTTTATGGACTTTCACCAACGGGAGGAGTCTCGATATGAGAGGAATCACGAGGAGAGATAGATAAATGATAGAATGTGGAGTGATTCCTAAAGCCTATTCACAAGAGAGGCTCAAATAATTAGCTTACTTGCTTTGGAAGCAAGGTGATTAGCTCTCTAAGAAGGGCTGAGGGGATACCTAAACCTAGGTTTGGAGAACATCTAGCAAGAGGTATCCTAGACCTAAGAATCCTAAAGGAGAAATGGTTTATATATAATCCTTGTGGAATTTGAGTCACAAATTGTGGAACCACAAAGAACCCAAGTGGACCCCAAACTAGGTCAAGGGTGAGGTGTTGATCAACAATAGATGGGCTTGACCAGGTTAGGGAGAAGAATAGGATCAAAGGAGAAATTTTCTCTTGGAATCTTAGTGCATTGATCCAAATGAAGACACTAACCCAAAGGAACCTAGGGAGAAGGGCTTGCAATATCTTGGGATTCCACTGTCGGATTGAGCTCAAAATTGGAGGGCCTCTCAAGAAGACCCCAGTGCAGTTCTAGACTGATTTTCAAGGGTTTTATATGGCTCCAAATAATTTCCTGTGATGCCCTAGGAGGCCTTCTAGGGATAGGTCTAGAGTTATAAAGGGAAAGAAAAGAAAGGTTATTTTGACCACCAAAGGGATGCGAGGATCAATACCTTGCTTCTAGGGCGTAATGGAATCAAGATACCTAGATCAAGAATTTTCATATGCTCAGGATCCCTATATGACTTTTGCTAGCCCTTCCAACTGTAGCAACTAGATCATTTACGGATTTATACTTCAATTTGCAAAGGAGATGAAGTTTCAGGGCTTGTTAACCTTCTAGGGTGCCTCTAGGAACATTCACTCTCTCTTTCTCTCTATGAGCAACGCATGCAATATATCAATTATTCAAGACTTAAGAAGAATTTCACATTATTTAGGGCCCATACAAGAACAATGATAAAAATTCCATGCATTACACAAGCAACAAAGACAAAATAGCATTAAATTTCACTTACAAGAGAGACAAGAGTATATCCATTCATCATCTTCGCATAGAAAGAAGCTCCAAAGACAATAGCAAAAATCCAAACATCATAGTGCATCAAGAAACTCCAAATTTTCGTCCCAAAAGCAAGTGCGAAAATCTCAAGAGATACTAATCCAATCTAAGTGATGATGAGAGGAATGATGTAATATCCCCTTTCAGGGATATTCCCCAAAACCCCAGTAAAATCCAACCAAATACGTGCAAGTATACAGTAACCGGGAAGCTCAAAGTGATATAAATAACAATAATGCAACATACAATAATATAAACACGAAATACAAGCAAATACTCAAGAAATGCAAAGAGAAATGCTAAGCCATTTTATTATACTGAGTAATGGAAAGAGTACAGGAGGTAATCAGGAAGATAGCACCTCGACTTGCACACGGCAAGTAAAGAAATACACTCAGATTAGTAAAGGAATGGCCTATCTCTGAACTGCGTCCAAGCTACCGGAGAACTTCTGTGTTGCTACTACTACTGGAACCAAATGAGGATTTGAGGTTGTTCCCCTCCTCAGAAAACGTTGAAACTCTGGAATCAACCTCTGCTCAATAAACCCAGAAAAGCCCAGAAAGCTTTTCTCAAATGGCTGACCCCCGAAAATCACCCCCTTGGGGATCTGTGCTGTCCATCCAGGCTCTACGCTGCCACTGAATAGAACCCTCCAAAACTCAGCCCGAAACTCTGCCAAAATCCTCCAATAAATAAGGGTTGATCCCTTGCTCAATCTCCCAACTCAAATCCTCCGCAAAACCCCAATCCGGAACTCTTGCCAAAAGTAACTACGTCTCTCTCTCAAGACTACGCAGTCATCAAAATGATCAGATCCTCCTCAACTCCAAAGATCAATCCTCCTGTAAAATACTGCTGAAAACTACCTTGCCCGAGCAGGCACTCTAAGTCCCCCAGGGCTAAGGGTGAGATCTCTGAACGGAGACACTCGATGCACTTAACAGTGTTGCAGACAAGCTAAACAGCCAGCTTGCTCTAAGTCGAAATGACTAGCACAAATGCACATAATCGAATGCCCAAATGAGGAGGCTCCTCTCTCCTTTATAACGTTGGCCTCTCTCAACCTTAAGGACCACCTCCTCCAACGTAGCCCCTCTCTTGCCACATGCTCCTCTCCATCTGCGCAGTCCCTCCAAGTGTCTGTGTGGGCCCCTTCTCTATGTGGTCCTTTGGCCCCCGCTTGGCTCCCCTTTTAAGTCACAACGTTGTGCTACTAGGGAGTGACTTTATTCTAAAAGTAAGTTATGTCCCCCCTTTCCTCACCTTTTTATTTATAAATAACTATAGAAGGCAAAATTGAGCAAAATCGAATATTCCAATTAGCCATGGCTAATTAGGAATATTACAGTCTCCCCCGACAAAATGTTGCTTGTCCTCAAGCAACTAAAGTGATGGATGCTGCAAAATTTTCACTCACCCAAGTGGCATCCTCATCCAGTAAATTCTTCCACCTCATCAAGAATTCCCTGACCGTCCTGCTCCGCAACTACCTCTCCCTAGTATCAATAATAGCCTCTGGCTGCAACAACAAATGCGCCTCATCATCCGTGGGTGGTAGCTCATCTGTCACTGTCACATGCAGCCCCAATGCCTTCTTTAGGCATGCTACATGAAAAACGTTATGAATCTTGTTGCCTTGGGGTAGCTCCAACTCATACACAACCCGTCCAATCCTGCGTATCACCCTATATGGCCCATAAAAGCGGGGCTTGAGCTTCTCAGCCCCCTTTTGCTTCAGTGACGACTGTTGGTATGGCTATAATCGTAGGTAGACCAAGTCCCCTACCTCAAATTGTCTCTCCACCCGACCCCTGTCAGCATACAGCTTCTGCTGGTTCTGCGTTGTAGCCATATTATCCTTGAGAGCTTAGAGAATATCCTGACTCTCTTGGATGCAAATCTTGGCTCTTGGACCCTTGCTAGCACCAAATATCACGTCAGCAAAAGATAAAGGATGATATCCATACAAAGCATAGAATGGTGACATACCAATGGACATGTGAGGCATAGTGTTGTAGCAGTACTCCCCCAGATGCAGCCACTTCAGCCATGCTCGTTGCTGCCCACTGACATAGTTACGCAAGTAGCCCTCCAGCCAATTGTTAACTATCTTTGTCTTCCCGTCCGTCTGTGGGTGATAACTGGTACTCGGTGTCAACTCCGTCCCCACCAACCGGAAAAGCTCCTGCCAAAACCCGCCCATGAAACGGCTGTCCCTGTCACTGGTGATGGTCTTAGGAAGACCATGTAACCTGAAGACCTCTTTGAAGAATAGCTCATCCACATGCGCTGCTGTGTAGTGTGCGGATATGGCGAAAAAATGTGCATACTTTGTCAATAGATCAACGACGACAAAGATGCAATCTTTACCCTGTACCATGGGCAACCCTGTGATGAAGTCCATCAAAATACACTCCCATTTCCCCTCCGGAATGGCAAGAGGCTGCAATAATCCTGCGGGATGGCTCATCTCCCCCTTGTTCCTGTGGCAAACATCGCACTCCCGGACATGCTGGAGTACGTCCTCCTTGAGGCCCTTCCATGAAAACCTTTCTCTAATGGCCCTGTAGGTTTTGGTAAACCCCTGATGGCTGGCCAATGGTGAATCAGGTGATGCCTGAAGTATCTTCTTCTTGAGCTGAGATCCCTCAGTAAAAAAGATCCAGTCCCTGTAGTAGATGATCTCATCGACCACCCTATACCTGTCATCTGCCACCCGCCCATCCAGAACCTCACATGCAAATCTGTCCTTGGAGTACTCTACTAAGAGTCGATCCCTCTAGTCTGTGTCCAAGCTCATAAGAGACAACATGGCTAGTCTACGTGAAAGTGCATCTGCTCCCATGTTGTTCTTACCCTTGACATATTCAATGTCAAAGTCATATGCTTGGATCTTACTGATCCCCTTCTGCTGCCTCTCCTGTAACTGCTTCTGCTCCAAAAAGAACCTGAGGCTGTTGTGATCAGTTCTCACCCTGAACTTGTTACCCACTAATTACTGCCAGAACTTGGCCAATGCATGCATGATGGCCAGCGTCTCCTTGTCATATATAGAATACAACCTCTCGTGCGGAAGGAGCTTCCGGCTCTCAAAGGCTATAGGGTGACCTCCCTGCATCAACACTGTGTCGATCCCCTCTCCCGACGCATCACACTCCAAAACAAATGGCTGCATAAAATCCGGCAATGCAAGCACTGGGTAGCTGCTCATAATCTCCTTGAGCCTGTCGAAGGCTCGCTGTGTTGTATCCGACCAACTAAATGCCCCCTTCCTCGTCAAATCTGTCAAGGGTGCAGCAAGCTGTGAGAAATTCTTGACGAACTTCTAGTAGTAAGTATAAATGCCAATGAATCCTCGAAGTTCTGTCACATTCCTCGGCTCTGGCCAATCTCATCCCACATCCTGCCGTAAATGAGGATATCATCAAAGAACACCAACACAATGTGCTGGAGATGCTCCTCCCACATCCTGCCGTAAATGAGGATATCATCAAAGAACACCAACACAAACTTCCTTAAGTGACTGCGGAAGATGTGATTCATGCAAGACTGGAATGTAGCCGGGGCGTTGGTTAGCCCAAAGGGCATCACCAAAAACTCAAAGTGCCCATAGTGACACCTGAAGGCAGTCTTGGGAATGTCTTGCTCCCTCACGCGAATCTGATGGTACCCAGATCTCAAATCAATCTTTGAGAAGAACCGTGCTCCTCTCAACTCATCCATCAACTCATCGATCCTAGGTATAGGGTACTTGTTCTTCACGTCTTCTTGTTCAGGGCCCTGTAGTCAATGCACATCCTCAATGTGTTGTCCTTCTTCTTCACCAACACCACGAAAGAAGCAAAAGGACTCGTGCTCGACCGAATGTGCCCAAGAGCCAGCAACTCCTGAATGGCCCGCTCAATCTCATCCCAATAGGCCTTGGGATGCCTATAGGGGGTAGTAATCACTGGTTGTATGCCCTGCTCAAGCTCAATGGTGTGCTCAAACCCCTGGTCTGGTGGCTGTCCCGGCGGAATCTCCCCAAACACTGTGGCATACTGGTCAAGGATGGACTGTATCTCTGGGTGCACCGTCTGCCCTGTATTCCTTGCCTCTGATGCACACAGCTCCACTGCCCACTCTACGTCTCCCTTCCGGAAGACTGCCTCCATCCGATGAGCTAAAACAGTCTGAGGCAGATATGTGTGTTGTCCCCATATCTTCTCATGCCTCCCTGTCTTCTCATCATTCCACTCCATCTCTAGGGCCTTCCAATCTGTCGTGACTTTCCCTAAAGTGATAAGCCACTAAACACCGACTACCATGTTGGTGTCTGGAATATTGACCACGAAAAAGTGGTCAATCAGTGTGTAGGTGCCCATCGTCACTGATAACTCTAGAACATAACGAGCACACACCATGACCTAATCTCCTGGGACCAAAATTGGAAATACATCGAAGCTCTCTGTCTGTATACCTCTCCGCTCAACCATCTGTGCATCGATGAAGTTGTGGGTTGCCCCACTGTCAACCAAAACTGAGACTCGCTGGCCACATGCTGTCCCCCGTACGCGCAGCGTCAAATACTTGGGAACTCCTCGCAATGCTGCAAGGGCCCCTCCAGTAGGTGCAAAAGCTGCACCACCTGCTGTTGTTGGTGGAGGTGGCAAAGGATCCCGTGCGGCATGACTATCTCCTGCCTCCACATCATCCTCCTCATCCTCTTCCCCGCATGCTGTCCCCCGTACGCGCAGCGTCAAATACTTGGGAACTCCTCGCAATGCTGCAAGGGCCCCTCCAGTAGGTGCAAAAGCTGCACCACCTGCTGTTGTTGGTGGAGGTGGCAAAGGATCCCGTGCGGCATGACTATCTCCTACCTCCACATCATCCTCCTCATCCTCTTCCCCGCTGCTCTCAGGAGAAGACCTCAATAAAATGTGTTTTGCCAGCAGCACATCTATGTCCCGGTGCCCACGACTCCTGACAAGTAAAACACAGCAGCTTCTTCTTCAGCTCCCTCATGGCATCATCATCAACCTGTGCTTATCCTGCATTCCCCTTTGGAGGCGGAATCCTCACATCCTTCCCCTTAGGCTGGAAAGCCTTTCGCTGGGGGTAAGGTGTCGAGGTCCTGGGTAAGACATCCTGTAAGTCCCGGGTCCTGCTAATAGCATCCTAGAGTGTGGCTGGTCTAGCGGATCTAACTAGACCCCGAAGTGGCTCTGCTAACCCCTCAACAAACATGTAGACCCTTCATGCCGCGGATAGATCCGGCACCATCACTGAAACCCGCAAGAAGTCTGCAATGTAGGTCTCTGGGTTCCCAGTCTGTTTGAGCCTCGTCAGCTCAACAAAGTGTTGTTCTGAATCCCTCCAGTCAAACCTCTCCATTAATCTCCTAGTGAACTCGGCATATGTCGTCACTGTGGAGTGTCTGAGTGTAACCAACCCATGGAACCACCAGTCCTGGGCCTCACCATCCAAATGTAATGTCACCACCTTGATGGCCTTTGTCTCCGACATCTTGTTAAGCTAGAAATAGATGTCCAGCTTCTCCACCCAAGACCTTGCCGAACTATTCGATGAACCATCAAACGTAGGCAAGTGGAATCTACTAGCTGTGCAGTGAGTGTCCCCATCATGATAATGGCGGTATCCTCTGTGATGGTCGTGGGGTCTACTATCCCGCTGGAGCTGAACAAAGTCTCTGAATGAGAGAGCATCCCTGAACTCCTGCTCATAGGCCTGGTACTCTGCAAAATAATCGCCCATATGACCGGGCTCTGCCCCCTGCTGGGCTCTGGCCCCCATGTCTGTTCCTAGGAAAGTGGGCATGGTAGAACGTGTAGGGGCATGTGAGGCCATCTGTTGAGTAGTATCACACTGAGTGGCACCCTGCACTGGAAAATCGTGGGATGTACCCAATCCCTCACCAACCTAGAAAACCCGTGGGTTCTCACGCTATCTAGCCTCTACCGCCATGAATCTCTGCCCCATCACCTCGATCTGCCTCGACAGATCCTGCACTAATTTGAGGAGCATGTCCGCAAATCTCTTCCCGTCCTCATCTGCCATCGGATCCTCCTGTTCTGCATCCACCACAGGCTCCTCTTGTTCTATGTCCACCACCTGAACACAGTCTCCCTCTCTGTAGGTGTTCTCCAACCTACACTCAATATCTCTGTATTTCCTACTTCTATAACAGATGTAGGGCTTTTCCCTCGGTGTCATAAACTGCTAGCTCCACATGAGCCAGATCTATGCTCTGATACCATTGTAATATCCCTTTTCAGGGGTATTCCCCAAAACCCCAGTAAACTCCAACCAAATACGTGCAAGTGATATAGTAACCGAGAAGCTCAAAGTGCTATAAATAACAGTGATGCAACATACAATAATATAAACACGGAATACAAGCCAATACTCAAGAAATGCAGAGAGAAATGCTAAGCCATTTTATTATACTAAGTAATGGAAAGAGTACAGGAGGTGATCAGGAAGATAGCACCTCGACTTGCACATGGCAAGTGAAGAAATACACTCAGAATAGTAAAGGAATGGCCTCCCTCTGAACTGCGTCCAAGCTGCCGGAGAACTTTTATGCTGCTGCTGCTGCTGGAACCAAATGAGGATTTGGGGTTGTTCCCCTCCTCAGAAAACGTTGAAACTTTGGAATCAGCCTCTGCTCAATGAACCCAGAAAAGCCCACAAAGCTTTTCTCAAATGGCTAACCCCCGAAAATCACCCCCTTGGGGATCTGCGCTATCCCTCCAGGCTCTACGTTGCCACTGAATAGAACCCTCCAAAACTCAGCCCAAAACTCTGCCAAAATCCTCCAATAAACAAGGGCTAATCCCTTGCTCAATATCCCAACTCAAATCCTTCGCAAAACCCCAATCTGGAACTCCTGCCAAAAGTAACTGCGTCCCTCTCTCAAGACTGCGCAGTCATCAAAATGCTCAGTTCCTCCTCAACTCCAAAGATCAATCCTCCTGCAAAATACTGTTGAAAACTACCTTGCCTGAGCAGGCATTCGAAGTCCCCCGTGGCTAAGGGTGAGATCTCCGAACGGAGACACTCGATGCATTAAATAGTGTTGCAGACAAGCTAAACAGCGAGCGTGATCTAAGTCAAAATGACTAGCTCAAATGCACATAATCGAATGCCCAAATGAGGAGGCTCCTCTCTCCTTTATTGCATTGGCCTCTCTCAACCCTAAGGCCCACCTCCTCCAACATAACCCCTCTCTTGCCACGTGCTCCTCTCTATCTGGGCAGTCCCTCCAAGTGTCTACATGGACCCCTTCTCTATGTGGTCCTTTGTCCCCCCCTTGGCTCCCCTTTTAAGTCACAACGTTGTGCTACTAGGGAGTGACTTTATTCAAAAAGTGAGTTATGTCCCCCCTTTCCTCACCTTTTTATTTATAAATAACTATAGAAGACAAAATTGAGCAAAATCGAATATTCCAATTAGCCATGGCTAATTAGGAATATTACAAATGAATGAGCCTCTCATATATTTATACAATCCACAAGGGAGTTCGAATAGCCTAAATGGCCTAATTAAGCCACAAATAATAAAATAATGTACAATAGTAACATGACTTGTTGACAAGCCCACCAAGATAGCTCCATAATACAAATATAAGCCTCATTTAAGAGGCACAGTGGAGTCCAAATATGCCAAGGTGAGAGAATAGGCTCCAAACATAGTGATCAAGGGGGTGGCCCCTTGATATCCAAGCAAATCATATTTGGTCTCCCCAAGTCGGTGTGGGGGCACAATGACATCCTCATAGGTCTCCAAGTGGATCGATAATCCCTGTATACGATCGAGAATGATGACATAAGCCATCCCTTTGTCTCCCATGGTGAGACACATCCTCATCTGGGCCCTGAACATTTGCCAAGTGTGTGGTTCAAGTGTGAAGCCAGTTGGGCATGGTGGTCCAAGTGCATCATCCTCATCCAAAAGGTGGAACACGAGCAACCAATTAATGGTGTTGAGGGATTCATGAAGTGGTAATTTGCTCTCTGCTATGGTGGAGGCCTATGGCTCTCAACGCCTACCCTACAAGTGTCAATATAACCCTCTAGAAAGCGTGGACCCTGTATAGGGAGACCAAACCCCAAATGGAGATCCATCTGCAATCTTTTATAAGATCCAATGCGCCCCCACCTTCCAGTACAACAAACCATTAGAGTAATTGAGTAAAAGAGCTTACAAACCATGGAACCAAATGGACACTTCATAGTGGCATGCCCTTCGATAGTGGGCTTTAGCATTTACAGGTGTCTCCAAGCTCAATAAAGAGGTTAACCAAGGACCCTATTAGGTGATTTCAGCCTCTAAAAGGGGTGACATGTCCATGGTACACCCATCAAGTGGTAGGTGGAATATGACATAATGATGGAATGGAGTGGGGCAACAGGGAAAGGCTCCAAACCACATGCCATGGTACAAGAGTAGCCATAATAGGGGAAGCCCACACTTGGGTATATGAATGTAGGAGGGAGAAATCGTGGTATATGAGTTACCTTGACCTTTGATTTTCAACCTTTCTTCATATGCCTTTTCCCTTTTATTGATTTTTCTTTTTCATAAGTGCTCAAGGCTCCAAGGAATGAGAACATGACGTGAATGATATAGCAGTGAATACCCACTTAAGGTTGGCAGTTCATCACCCACCAGGGGTTGGAACAATCATGGGTTTCTTAATGACGCAAGGGGCTCACATAGGGTCCCTAGGAACTAGGGTGATGGCCATGATAAGGGGTAGAGTTCATGTTTGGCTTTCGCCCACGTGCTATTTTTTTATGTCCTAGCCATCTTCTGCATTTTATGGTACATGTTCTATTGTAAGTGGCCAAATTATGCTTTTAACTTTCTTTTTAGTTGCATCAACCTCTGGGGCAATGTTCCAGGCCCGACCCAAAGTGTGGACAAGGGGAGGGGGAGGCTAAATCCTTGTGGATCCAATGGAAAAATGTGGACCCGGATGGGAAATATGTGAAAAGGGGTTATAATGAGCGGAGGGGAGTTATGTATGTGATGTTGGGAAGCGAAACCATGCAACCAAAATCGTGGTTTCCCATATAATTCCACTCCTAAAGCTAACAGCCAATAGAGGAGTTCCCATGGGACTAGGATACAAGGTTAACCACCAAGTTGGACAAGGGGACAAGAGTACAAACCAAGCCCATTCTTTCCACTGAATCCGCCCACTAATCCATTCCCATAAGTGTCCATAATAAGTAAGAAAAAATACCCAACTACATAATCAAAGCCATACCTTCAGAGTTGGAAGGCCCACCTTCAAACATACGATCATGACAGATGGGCGAGGGTGCATAATGGTAGGCTCAGGTAGCGGAGATAGTGGCACATCGAGCTATATGTTGGCTGCAAGGGGCCACAAGCTGCCAGCTGAAGACAATGTAGGAGAAAACTTTCTCCTATGGATGTCACCCACAAGTGGTGGGTAACAAGTTCAGAAGATGCATATAAATAGGCTAGTAGACACATCCAAGTAGCGTCAAATCACAAGATAACACATTTGTTTTGGGTTACAATCAAGGCAGACCTCAGCGAAGGAGGAGGCTAGTTTGGGCATCTTTTGTGACTATGAGGGCCGCAGAGACCAGGAGAAGGGGCTGAATTGTTTTGGGTAAAGTCTGGGTTGTTTTGGTGTTTCTTTGAGGGGCCTATTCCTTTGTTCTGTAGGTTACAGGTTTTTGTTCCATTGCAGGAGGTCGAAGCATTGCTTGGTTTATTTATAAGGGAGTTGCAAACCTGTACATTGTTTAGGAGAAGGGCCAAGCCCTGTACCTCAGGTTGGAGGGGGTCGTAAGGCCTAAACCAAGACTGGATTCCACCTAGAATAGTACCGTGTGGAAGTAGGAAGCTAAGGGAGGAAGGTCAGAGCTATAAAGAGGCTTTTGTGGCAAACTGGAAGGGCTAACGTGGACTGTTATTGTGCCCTAACTAGACCGCAGACCTATGGTAGAGATACATCAGACTTGAGGTATGTTTATGATGTGCTTGAGGTTGATTTGTTGATAGAGGATAGGTCCAGTTTGGACATATTGGTATTGGGCATCTTGAGGTTGTTGGAGGGCAACAAGTAGGTTCTCAAAGTAGCCCTACAACAGTTTCCAAGAAGGGCATTGACAGCTGGAAGGGTGAAAACTGTAAGCTCAGGATTGATTCTTCAAGGACAAAGGAAGGAGGTTAAGGGAGCATATTACATCAGCCCAAGATCATTGATGGAGAAGGACATATTGCAATGGTAGGTGGCAGCCCTCCAGCCTGAACTTTGTCTTTATTGGAGTAACACAAGAAGGCATTAGAGGGAAGAAGTCCCAAAGGAGCTGAAGAGCAGCAGTGGGCAATTAAGAGTTGTTCGCAAAAGGAGTTGTGAACAAATCAACAGGAGTCTTTGTGTTGATGCGTTGAAGTATGTTAAAATTGGCAACTAGGGCCAAACTCCACCTGGGTCATCTTATTTATGACAGCTGATATGAGAGATCTAGGATTGATCTAAAGATCATCTGGTTCTGACATGTACAAATGAAGTTATGAATTTATTTTGATTATGGTCAAGCTGTCAAGTTCTGCCACCAAACTTATGTAGGCTCAGAAGCCCAACAGTCACGTCTATTCATGCTCAACATTGCATATAAATAGAAGGTGACTTAGCCTCATTTGGACGCACTCATCTTCACACTTCTCTCTCTCTCTCCCCTCATTAATTGGGTAAGGATTTCTAGGCCTCTCTCTCTCCACATGTCCGGAATTTCAAGAGAGTGAAATTTCAAGAGGCCGAAATTTCAAGAGAGCAAAATTTCAGGAGGTCGAAATTTCAGGAGAGCGAAATTTCTGGAGGTTGAAATTTCAGGAGACCGAATTTTTGGACAATTTGACCAAGTGTTGACCAGCATGTGTTGACCTCCTTTGACTGCGTTTTTGTCAGGGCTATCTTTGTTTGGGTAGGCCGCATTTCTAGGCACAAAAATTGAGGCTAAACATTGACTCTTGACCAGCATTGACTGCAGCTAGGGCTGATTACAGGTGGGTTGTTTGACCAGACTTTGACTGGGCTGAATTTGACTGTTTTGAGGATTGTTTTATCTTGTTGTTTGGAGGATGAAGTTGATTGAAGTTGACAGATTTGTGGAGGGTCAAATCTGCCCTGTTGACGAGTGGTGACTTTCCTGGTCAGGGCTCTTTTACTACTGTTATAAATTATCAGATTTGTAAATTGTAATATCTCTCTTTGTTGAACTATTGAAGACTAAAAGAAGATTTGATCAAGGGTTTCCCCACATTGGGGTTTGTGGTTGTTGCCACATCTTGTGTCCTCTTGTCTTGGCTTGTCTTCTACTCTTTATGTTTATGTTCTATCTACATTTTACTAACATGTTGATGTGATTTCTAATCTGAATATTGATACTGGGCTAATAAAGAAATTGAAGTAAAATTGCTCTAAAGCATAGAACATACCATTGTTGCCTAAAATTAACATGGTAATAGAGCTGAGGTGAAGACAAAGCCCAAGCAAGAGTGAAAGAGCATTCACCAAAGACAATTGAACAAGGACAAAAGGTTCAATGGGTTCCTCATCCTATTTCTCAGCTGAAGACAAGCTCCATGATAAATCTGACTATCATGGATGGAAGATGTCTCTTGATTTGACCTTGGAAGAAAAAGAAGTGATGGACTATGTGCAGGGTAAAATCCCTGAACCTCCTTCAAGTGCACCGGCTGCTGTGAAGACCAAGTACAATAGGGCTAAAGTCAAAGAAAACAAGATTATCAAGGATTCCATTGACAAGCATCTGGTGGCCTACATCTCCGAATTGAAGACCTCCAAGGAGATCTACGACAAGTTGCTCAGCATGTTCAAGGTTAGTAATGCTAATCAAATTCTATTTCTCAAGAATAAGTTGAATGATATTAAGAAGGGCAAGGACGAGGATATTTAATCCTATTTCTTGAGGATTACTGAGATCAAGAGTGATCTACTCTCAATTGGAGAAGTCATTCCTGATGGGGAACTTACTCTCACCACCCTTGGAGGACTCCCACCTAAGTGGTATGTATTTAGGACCAGTGTCCTCAACAATGATCGAATTCCAAGGTTTGAAGAATTGACGTTGAGATGCATTCAAGAAGAAACAAGAATGATGGAGCAAGAAATGCCTTCTAATAGAAGCAACCCCACTGCATTCTCTGCTCATGCTAAAAGGAGAAATAATGCAGGGTCTAAAGGTCATTTCCATAGAAAGCCTGGATCTAAGGGAGGAAGAAAGGGTAGGTTCTTTGTTTGCAAAATTTTGGCCACTATGCAAGGGAGTATCTAAATAGAAGTGACACATCACATGATGATGATCACAATCATTCCAGGGGCAACTTCAACAACAACAATCAAGGAATGGTAGGTCCAATGGCAAAGGAAAAAGGAATGCGGGACATCAAGGAAATGGTCGACCCTCCAAGAAATCAAGGAACTCCAGGTATGAAGAATCAAATGTTGTTAACAATACGCAAAAAGAGTACTATCTTATATTGGCCCTCTCCACTGCCTCTCCTCCAGACACTTTGGGAAATTGGCTGATTGATAGTGATGCCTCTAGGCACTTCACTGGATATAAGGAAGCCCTCTCTAATCTGACAGAAAAGGAGACAAACTTGGAGATCGTCCTTGGATACGATGCCACCTATCCCGTGAAGGGAGTAGTGAATGTTACCCTTCAATTGAATCAAGGTAACACTATTCATTTGCAAGAAGTACTATATGTACTTGATCTCAAGAAGAACCTGGTGTCCATTTCAACCATGGAGAACAAAGAATTCAAGGTGGCATTCATCGACGGAAAGGTAGGTGTTTGGAAAAGAAATTTTAATGATGCTTTTACTCTTGAGTTTAGGGTTGACACTTTGTATCAAGTTGGAGGAAGTCCATTAGGGGCCATGTCTTGTGACACATCTCTACAATCTGAACTATTGCAGCGGAGGTTTTCCCATCTTCGTTATAAGGCCATACACGATGTGAGACAGATGGTGACAGGTATGTCCGAGTTCAAAGTGGAGCATGAAGGTGTATGTCCGGGATGTGCCAAAGGAAAACTTACAAGGGGACCATTCCCCTCAAGTAATAGCAAGACCACAGATATATTGCAATTGATCCACTCCGACATATCTAGTATGATGCCCATAAACTCTTTGGGAGGATACTTATCTCACCTTTATGGATGATTATTCTCGCAAGAACTAGAGCTACTTCTTGAAGAAGAAGGATGAAGTGTTCACCTGGTTCTGACACTTCAAAGTCTTGATCGAAAACCAATCCGAGAAGAAAATCAAGATATTGAGGACTGATAATGGGACTGAGTACGAATCCAATGAATTCCAAGATTATTACAGAGCAGCTAGCATTAAGAGGGAGACTACAATGCCATACACTCCTGAGCAAAATGGTGTGGCTGAAAGGAAGAATAGCTCTATTGTAGAAGTAGTTCATGCCATGCTTCATGATCAAGGCCTTCTGAAGTTCCCATGGGTCACTACAAAAATCAATGTCCAAAGATTCCAAGGAATAAGAAGAGAGATAGGGATCAAGCAAATTTTACTGATGAATCTCCATCGAAGAAGAACAAGATTGAAGAATCAAAAGTCAAGGACTTATACTACTAAGTCCTCTCTCTCAGATATCCCTCTTGGTATTCTATTTTAAGTTTTGAATTTTTTTCCTTTATGTTTTGATTTCTAGAGTTTGCAGGTCTAACATGTCTTGTTAGAACATTTTTGAATTTTTGATGAGGTTGTAGGTATCCCTCAAAAGGATTGGGTTAAGAGGGAGCCTCCACCATTTTACCAAAAGATAAGTATCCTATTCTTTGTTTCATTTTCATGTTTGGTTTCCTCCTCACATCAAGACTTGTTTGTATCGTATACTAATAACCTTTCTCTTTATATTTTCCTTGGTTAGGAAAGCTTATTGAATTCTCAAAAGTTATGGAGACGAATTCAAAGGATAAACTTGAAGAATGGAGGAAGTTATAATGCAAAGCAAGCTCTTCAATAGAGTTGTTTTCCTCTTCTTCCCCCTCCTTGTTGTTTACTAACGATACTTGAGCTTCTTCTTGACTGCATGCATTCCACATTTTTTCAAATGTTGGAGTATCCTTCCAACTGTTAAGTCTTGATGCAAAGGCACTCAAAGATTTTGGTAGTCCTAAAAGAGCAGTAACTAAGAGTTCCTTTTCTACGAGAACTTCATCTATTGCTTGGAGTTCATCTCTGAATCTAGATATCCTTATAAAGTAGGATGATATAGTATTGTATTTTGTCATCTTAATAACCCTTAATTCATTCTTGAGACTTGCCATTTGACCAATGTTCTTGATTGTGAATAATTTGGAAAGAGCCTCATACATATCTTGAGCGGAATCTATGTTGGATATGTATGGGATGAGGTTGTCTTTTACTCCATCCACTATTAGGTTCATAGCCAATATTTTTGTTTCTCTAAACTTTGCTTTCTCTGCTTCACTTGATTCATCTGTAGGCTTCTTGATTTTTCCTTGACCAAGATTCAAAACTTTGTCCTTTCTAAGAATAAGATTTATCCTCTTTTTTCAGGCCCTGTAGTTAGAGGCTCCTTCTAGCTTGTTCTCTCCCTTCATTGATTTGTCATATTGATAGATTTTACTCCTTGTGACCTAACGTTGAAACTCCTTATTCTCCTTTCACTAGATCTTCGTGCTGTCTTTTTCTTCCTTCTTTCGGCTTAGCTCTGATACCATGTTAGAAAATTGAAAAGGCAGATAGACTTTCTTTATGTTGATAATTATTTGTGATGTCTTATATTCTTATTAACTTTCTTATGTTCTCTTTTATCTTTGTTCATCAAGCAATTACCAAAACCAAAACACAAAGATCAAGGACACCAAATGTAGTCACTCAGCCAAGGCTAAAACCTCTATATAGGGAAAAACCCAGCAAAGAACTCTTCCTTCAGTAATTCAAGATGAGATGGACCAAGACCTTAGACCAATAGGCCTTCCTCCTCCACCAAGTCAGACTCCCTATAACGACCCCACCATGAACCAAGGGAAGAAAAAGAGTATTAGCATGCATATGATAGCTACATATGCATGCATCGCATGCATTCCATTAGTAAACTTACTAATTGGTTATAAGAAATATCTAAAGAAATAATAAACGAATTAATTATCAAAATACTAGATTAAAAACCTAACAATTAATAAGGGAAATCTTACCCCAAACATAACACTCCAAATATATATATAGTAAATATCTCTTTATTAATTTTGAATAAATTAAATGCTTATAAATTGAATACTTGATTGCTCTTATTATTAACATAATTCAATATAATATATATTAAGAGAATTCAATATGATATATCAAACATATATTCAAATTAAAAGGAATGTTATATATATGAAAAAAATTATATACAACTAAAGAGAAATTATAGTATATACAAAAGGGACTATATATATAAATATATGTGCTATACACTATGACCCGTCGATAAATGAAGGCAACAACCTCCAACCATGATATTGTTGTGTCAAGAGGCAGAGAAGAGGTTGCCAAGGAAGGAAGGAACCTTAGGAATATAAGCGTATCAATGGACGAATTTGAAAGGGAGGGAGTTTTGGGAATATTTCGCAGACAGTGAAGGAAAATTCCAGGAAGCCATAGACAGAGAGGACAAAGAGGAAGAGTGGGCCTTAATTGCTCGTGAAGTTTTGGGCATGGGGGCTAGAGTGCTTCCATTTTGAAGTACTTTGGAGCTGGGTAACGAGATTGTGCCCAGTTTGGCAGGGAGGTGTTGGTCGTTTTGGTAACGGGAGCAAGTTTGGTGCTGCAACAACTCGGAATCGAATTCAAACTCAGAGACCAGGTAGCTATATGTGAATTAAATTGCTAAATTTTTGTTTAAATTGCAGTCGTTAAACTCTAGTAGAATTTATAAACTTAAAATTTGCTTTAGGCACTAAACTTCCAAAATGATTCAATAACTTTTAAAAGTCTCTTCTTGTCCAACAACTTCAACCCAACAACAATCCAGAAATTCAACTTCCCAACTTCAAAATTTTGACCCCTAGCAGCAAAATTTCGGCCCAGCAACAAAATAGAAGTTTCGACCCTTCCAGCAACTTAGCAGCTTCACACATGAAAGAGAGAGAGAGAGAGAATTTCGACTTCTTATGCTTGAGATGAACCTCCTTCTCCTTCGCCATCCTATTTCACCTTCTTCCTTGAATTTCGCACTTTTTACTGCCCCAACAATTGCATATCGAACTTGGTGATTGAGTGCTCCAAATGAGGTAGAGTTGTTGCCTTTATATAGTAGTTTTTGCCCTCTATTTAGGCCAACTTGGTGGAAAAGGCCTAATTTACATGAAAATAAATTTCTTTCTTAGCAAATAAATCCCAAGAAGGGTTCTTTACATTATGACATGGATAAGGACACTTGACATAAACCCTAGAAGCCTTCAATGGAGGCTTTGACCTTAAAACAATTGACCCAAGCATGAAAACCATGTTCTAATAACTCAATTTCTTTAATAATAAAATTTATTTATCTTTCTTTTGATAAATACATTATACCATGACTCAAGTACAATTATGAAGACCGACACTAGTTGCACTTTTCAACATCCCATGCACTGGTCCTCAAGGAAGAATACGCTGCCAACAAGGAGATCCACGCTCAGCCACCTACAAAATGCATGCACAGCAGTCCATACACTTGGAGGATCCGAGTTGCCTTGAGATCTCCTACTCTTGGCCATGTGTCACTCAGCTCTTTCTTGGGATTGTCTCCCAAATTTGTATAAATAAACCCCTAGCTCTCATTGGTTGAGCGTTGGAAAACTTGAGCTTGGGGATACTCTGCCATTTTGTACTGTCATATTTTCTTCATAAATAAAGAGATTTTCGAGGTCACTGGATGGTGTTCTTGGCTTGATCATTATGGAGGTAACCCTGTGTTTGTGCATGTTTTAATTGCCCTAAATCTTGTAGGTATAGGTATTTTAAAGGGACAGTGTTGTCTAAGGAGAGGATAGTAAGTACTAAGTACTTAATATTTCTCTTGTTGGTTTTGCAAAATAATTTAGTTACTACATGTACTTGTGAATAGCATCTTCAACTTCTTCCTTTTGTAAAGTCACACTTATGTTACTAGTGGTGTGTGGGCAAGATTTATAGTGTTATACAGGGTATATCCCAGCTTGAAGTTGGCCATATCCTCGGCTGGATCAACCACCTTCAAGGCACTAAGGAGCATTTTTTTCACCAATCCAAGTGTTGATTTTTGGTAGCATCGGATGTGCTCTAACCATGAAAATTGGTGGAGAGGCTAAGGCACATAACATCTCCAAGACCCATAAATCGTTTGGAGAAATTCCACCCGGATGAAGAGATAGTAAAATAATTAATATTTTTAATGGGTTCCTAAGTCTAAACCTAGGAAAATAAAAATATTAATGTGTATTAATATAAAATGGGTGAGAAAGTTCTAAGTGACGAGGATCAAGCCAAATCTAATCTTAGTCGTTAATTAGGGACTTAATCTTGGTCGTTGAATTGTCAACAGAAAAATTATAAGAGGAGGCTTGAGGGTTAGTTGGAGATACACCAAGAGAGATCAAGAATTTGATTTTCTGGGGCTGGGTTTGTTGAGGAAATCGAGTTAGAGATCAGTTGCAGTGAGGGGCAGCGCAGCAAGGGATTTTGATCCAAGGCTGAAGAATACATATCAAAGAGGCAACAAAGCGCTAGAAGAGGCAGTGCAGAGCCTAGGAGGGCTGATGTAGAGGCTAAGGAGGCCAGCGTAGAGGACGCAGAAGTCGTAGAGGCAGACGCAGAGGATGCAGAGGCTGATGCAGAAAGGCACAGAGGCTGACATAGATAGCGCAAACAGTTGTAAAGGCTGACATTGGGTTGAAGAAGTTGTGCTGAGGAGGTTTTGTGGGGCAGACTGAGAGCAAATCATCCGGGAGAGGGTGACGCAGTTCGAGAGAGGGTGACGCACATCTAGAGAGGGTGACACACTTCTAGAGGGGTGCTTGGAGCAGCTTTCGCTGTCCAGCACAAGGAACAGTCGGAGTCACTATGGGATTGTTCATCTGTTTGTTGATTTGCCAGAATATTTGTCTCGGATAGAGGTACCACTGCCAAGGATATTCTCTAAAAGGGTGAGCCATTTCTGGCACCCTAGTTGTATTCATAAATCTGCTTAATAATAAAACCCTCATATATGCTGCACCAGTTTTCCCACATTGGGTTTTATCGGGGACGATTGTCCAAAAATAACGGTGTCCCTTGTGTTGTCTAAGTTGATTTTAGTTGTTGATCTATATATTTGTGAAGTCTACAATTGTGTTTACTTCGATGTTTATGTTATTAAATAATTTGTTAATGTAAAGAACAAGTAGGAGATAGAAAACCAGATACTGCGGTAGGGGTTTCCAATGTGTTAGATTCAAAAAATTTCACATGGTATCAGAGCAATTGCAGATCAAAGAGGATTGAAGACACCAGCCGAAGAAATATGAGAATTTGCAGCAAAAAAGCACTTGTCCCTAGACAGCGCTGCTCCAGAGCTGAAGAGGCAAGAGGAGGAGTGACGCAATGCAAAGAGGGTGACGCAGAGGCTCACGCAGAGCCTACGTGATCATTCTGAGCTAGGAGAAGGGCCAACACAGAGGCAGAGGGGGGCATAACAGGCTCACGCAGAGCCACGTCATCCTTCTCGGCTAGGAAGGATTGACGCAGTTGGCCGGGAGGAGCATATTTATTATTTAGCCTACACTATGATAACGCAGAGCCTGAAGAGCTCAGATTCTTCAGTTGTCGGGGCTAAGGGAGCTGTGCAAATTGTGATTTGAGGAGCTGGTGGGATGTTGGTTATGTCAGTACAGAACAATGTCTAAGGAGACGGAAATCAAGGTAGAGGGAAGATTTGTATATTTGTGAAGGCAGTGGCAGTGGCAGTGGCAGTGTCATGGGCAGCAGTGTAGTGGATGTGAGGCAGCAAGCCAAGCATCAGCACAGGGACCGATGCGGAGGATCAATGTGATGTTTCTATGGTGAAGCATTACTAGAGCACATTCCTCGCTAAGAGGGAGTGTTGATTTTTGGTAGCATCGGATGTGCTCTAGCCATGAAAATTGGTGGAGAGGCTAAGGCACATGAGATCTCCAAGACCGAGAAATCGTTTGGAGAAACTCCACATGGATGAAGAGATATTAAAATAATTAATATTTTTAATGGGTTCCTAAGTCTAAACTTAGGAAAATAAAAACATTAATGTGTATTAATATAAAATGGGTGAGAAAGTTCTAAGTGACGAGGATCAAGCCAGATCTAATCTTAGCCATTGATTAGGGGCTTAATCTCGTTCGTTGAATTCTCAACAGAAAAAAGTATAAGAGGAGGCTTGAGGGTCAGTTCGCAATACACCAAGAGAGATCAAGAATTCGATTTTCCGCGGCTGGGTTTGCTGAGGAAATCGAGTTAGAGATTAGTTGCAGTGAGGGGCAGTTCAACAAGGGATTTCGATCCAAGGCTGAGGAATACATATCAGAGAGGCAGCAAAGTGCCAGAAGAGGCAGCGCAGAGCCTAGGAGGCTGACGCAGAGGCTAAGGAGGTCAGCACAGAGGACACAGAAGCCGTAGAGGCAGACGTAAAGGATGAGAGGCTGACGCAGAAAGCCGCAGACGCTGACACAGACAGCGCAGAGGGTTGTAGAGGCTCACGCTGGGCTAAAGAAGCTGCGCTGAGGAGGTTCTGTGTGGCAGACTGAGAGCAGATCAGTCGGGAGAGGGTGACATAGTTCCAAAGAGGGTGACACAGTTCTAGAGGAGTGCTTAGAGCAGGTTTCATTGTCCAGCACAAGGAACAGCCGGAGTCACTGCCGGAGTCACTGAAGGATTGTTCATCTGGTTGCTAATTTGCCGGAATATCTGTCTCCGGATAGAGGTACCACTACCAAGGATATTCTCTGAAGGGTGAACCATTTCTGGCACCCTAGTTGTATTCAAAAATCTGCTCAATAATAAAACCCTCATATATGCTGCACCGGTTTTCCCACATTGGGTTTTTCCAGGGACAATTGTCCAAAAATAACAGTGTCCCTTGTGTTGTCTCAATTGATTTCAATTGTTGATATGTATATTTGTGAAGGCTACAATTGTGTTTACTTCAATGTTTATGTTATTAAATAACTTGTTAATGTAAAGAACAAGTAGGAGATAGTAAACCAGATATTGCAGTAGGGGTTTTTGATGCGTTAGATTCAGAAATTTTCACACCAAGCATCTCCAAAGGGCTGTCCAGGAATCTGCAAAACAGGATACTGAGAGGGCCTTAAGAAGCTCCAAGACTCTCCTTCTTTCCTTCATTTAAATCTCAAATATTTCTTGTTCATTTTCACTTGTGCTCTTCGTTGAATATCAAACATATAAAGCTGTTAAACTACTATTGTTCTAACAGCAGTATATTGACTAAGGAAAAACCAAGTTTTCTTGGTTTTTCCCTTGGTTGATTAGCATAGGAAACTAGCTTTTCTTGCTTAGAATTTTCACCTAGCTTAATGCAAGTGATTTCAAATTGTTTCAAACCCCTTTTTGCCACTTTCCAACTTCCTTATCTGCTGATTTTTTACAGACCTTGACATTCACAAGAGGGAGTGCTTGTGGATTTTGCCCAACTTGGAGGAATTGGAGCATTTAAAGGCTATCCTGAAACCATTCCTTGTAAAAATCCAACAATACTTGTTCTTCTAACCTCGTAAAGAGGCCTTACTACCCCTTTGACTTCCCGAAGGATTTATTGTAACTTTCCCAAGCTCCTCTTCAATCCCTTATTTCACAAGGGATTCGTTGTAATCATTCTTTTGATTTCTCTCCATCCCTTGTTTGATAAGGGATCTAACAAAATATTATATTCCTTCTTGGGAGTTAGGGGATTTTCCCCTAAGAATCCCTCTCCCCATTTGGGGATTGTTATGTGTGGCTGTCTCTTGTGTGATTTGCTTTTCTTCCAGTGGATCTAAAACTAACTTAGAGTAGGTAATAACATTTTGCATTTAGCTTAGTTTCCCCTTTTATTTCATGCAATCTAATATAGTTTCAAGTTATCTTCATTAACTTGTTCTAACTGCAATTTAGAGTAGCATTTGCCTTTCATTTGAGCAAGCCTATTTTCTTTAATTCAATTCACATATGCAATATAGTTTAGTCTCTTATTTCATTTGAAGCTCTATTTCCATTGTTACATTTATTTTATTTTTGCTTCAGATTTGATTTATTTTTGCATCATTATATTTCCTTTGCAAGGAGTAATCAACCTCCAGCAAGCCTCAACAGTTTGTTGGCTGAAGTAGTCTAAATAGGGACCCTTCCCCTTCCAAGACTTCATATTCTGAGATCGGTACCCCTTCGGGGATAAGGCCTGAAGGGAAAGTTCATTTGTAACTTGTTCTAATTTTGCAATCACACTTGCATGTCACACACGCCCACCTTGAAATAACTTAACCTCAACTGACAATCTATTTCTAATAAAAATGAACCAAGACACGCTCCATGACACTTTATCTTGTAGTATCTTTTGTGCTTGATCATATTTTTATTGTCATTTCACTTTCAAGTCAATTGGTGGTTTGGGCACTTCCATTTTAAGTTTAAGCACATTTATATTTCAAGGCACTTTTATTTCATGTACTTTCCTTTCAACATTTACAATTTTAAGTACTTCAATTCGAGCATCTCTTGAGCACATTTTTGGCATTGGTCTGTTATTTCATATCTTTACATGTCAATATTTTGCTTAACATTATGATATCTATGGTTTATCAATGAATGTGATGCTTATGGTTATCATATACATGCCTGGAAGTATATGTTGTGATCTTTATTGATCGTGTTTGTAAATTGTAATTAACTCCTAGAACTTTCTTAACTTAGATTAATCAAGCCTTAGTTTATTTTGTTTCATAGGGTCCACCCTACTTGGCTTCACTAGGAGTTAGCCTAGATGAAGTTGAGATTTGAGTGGTAGTTGCTCAACTCGAAACTTGCTCCCCAAGATCACACCAAGTGGATTTGCAGATTTTCTCCACGATATCCCAGGTGTGGATTCAGGCGGCAACAATTGCATCAACCTTTGGGGAAAAGTTTCTAGCTTGGAATCAGGGATGAGTATATGAGGGTGCCAATCCCAATGAACTAATGACAACAAACCCGAAGGATGGATGTGAAATCAGGGGAATGATGAAAAGTGTTAAGTATGGAATGGTTATGGACACACCACTTCAATCCAAGTTTCCCAATTAGTGTCCCTCCTATAAACCTAAGGCCTCAAAGGAGGTCCCACTGGATTAGGGTCAAAAAATAATCCCCCTAGTGAAAGAACAAGTGTTGATTTTTCCTAGGACTTCATAATCAGGTTTATGTCTAAAACATGATCACAAACACTTTGAAACACACACAACTCCAAGCACTTTGCACAGTGGAAATGTAACAGCAATGAACCAATAAAGTACACAAGAATTTGCAGACCCAATACTTGTTTATATTACAACTTTAATACAACAATCATAGGGATCCCTTACCAGGGATCATGGCCCTTACAATTAGCACTGATACAAGGAAAATTAGGGCTCAAGGTCAACAACGTTCAACTCTCAATTTGGACAAGAACAAGAACAAACTTGACTTACTTGTTGAAGAAGTGTTTGACCATGGCCCTTTCAGTCAACTTTCTTGAACACCTGGCAAGTCCTTTAACACCTCTACTCATAGAGAACATTGCTACTTCAACACCTTTTCACATCAGTTGCTCACAAGGTTCTCCTGCTCCAAAACACTTGCACAATCGGCTTCACAAATCTGCCTTCTCACGGTGACTATTCTATGTCAAGGTCACTGTATATAAGCTCTAATATACGAGCAACTCACAGTTGGTTACCTCCTCCTATACCACTGTATATAGCCTCCAAAACAAGGCCTGCAACACCCAATAAATCTGCCTCGAGTTTTATTGTTCAATGCAGCCCTGAAACATGCTATCCAAGAATTCTTTGTTGGACAAACTTCCACGCATACACCTCAGCACTCAATCTCCTTAATATATCATCCCTTCAACATCCCACTGCCCCCTCTCTTTGCACAAGGTGACACGCTACTCCACTGTCCAAGTATGAGGATAATTTCGACCTACTTTCTGGCTGAACTAGGACACAAAACCCCTGCGCTGTTATAGATACCTTGCAGCCCTCCTTAATAGACTGCATTGAGGAACAATAGGCCTCCTTCAGGGTTCGGCCCTCCCTCCTTATGCACAGAACTAATACCATCCCTTACACAGAGAATTAGATGCTTAATCTTGACTTGTCCAGACCATTATTAGCGCTCGGACTTACCTCAGACTTTGGTAGTCCTTCCCTCCTGAACTCAGCTAGAACAAAGCCCTTCTAGGGCGCACACTTTCCACAGAAACTCAGCCTCAATCTCAGCAAAATTCAGCTTTCATTTGTTGAAAATTCGATTGCAAGAGAGAATTTATTAACATGATAATTACTTGGGACAGTATATTAAGTTTTCCATTATACATTTTACTTAATTCACTAGGTCATCAAGCAATTATACAAATACAATGCACAAAAAACAAAGAACACCAAAAATTAGGCCAGAGGCCAAGGCAAAACCAACAAGGGGAAAACCCAGCAATCCTTTCTAATAGAATCTTTAGTCAACAGGAGAAATCCAAGTCATAAATGAACTAACCAGTGAACTAGATACCAAGTGCCAAGTCAGTCCTCTCAAGGTGTCATAATGCTTGTCCTTCAAAACTTCATAATCCATCAGCGAAAAAAAAAAAAAAAAAGCCTTAGAACTTTGTATAAGAGTTTCAAACTTGAACTTCGACCTGGCTCAGAAATGCTTCAGATATTGTACACAATTTGACTCAAAAATTTACCTCTAATGTTGCATACGAGTTGCCTCAAATGTCTAAATTTACTTTTCACGGAAGAACCTGAATTGGTTTCCAATGGGAAAGAAAAGATGCCAATATATAGTTGTTTCTGCATGCGAAGGGACACATCCCTTGGGTGGGCCAACTTGGTCAACTTTGAGACACTAAAAATATATTTTAAAATTCAATTTTCTTTCTTTTAAATGTCCAAATGGGACATGATAAAATAAATTATTTTTGCCTTCTTTAAAGACAAATTACGAACACCGAACCTAGTTACAACTTTGTTAATTTTAGGTATGCTCTATGCTAGAGAAATTTATTTAAATTTTCACATTTAGCAATCACATCAACATTAAAGTAAACTGCAGATAGAACATGAATATAAATCGCAGAAGACAAGCCGAGACAAGAGGACACAAGATGTGGCGCTAGCCAAGGACAAACCCCACAATGTGGGGAAACCCTTGATCAATTCTTCTTTTATGTTCTTGAAAGTTCAGCAGAGAAAGAGAGAGAGAGAGATAGTACATTTACAACAGAAGTCAACACTTTGACTTATCTAGATCTGAGCATAGATCATCTCCTACAACGATGAGATCAGTTGAAGACATTCTGCTTCAACTGATTCTCCAAGGTGACTCCTTCACCTATCATCGTGTTGCATCTGGTCCACTAGCTGCACCACTGCATGCTGCACCATGCTGCACTAATCATGATTATCATCATGCTGTCCATGTCCATCATCTTATCCATCGTAATGCTGCTCAATCTAATGTGCATTATCATCATGTTGCTGCCTCTGCTCCATGTATCACTGTGTTGCCCATGCACATGATCTCATAGTGCTGCCCATCATGCTGCTGCATCTGCCTTCTCGTTGCTTCATCATGTTGCAATAATTTGCTTCTGTTGATATCAGCCTTAGCTGCTTGCTATGGCTTGCAGCCTAGTAAAGCAGCTAGGCGATAGATCCTATTCGGCAGACTTCTTAACCTATCCTTCTTTCTGCGTTAACAGGGCTCCATGTGTTAACAATTTTCCATTACAACGTTTACAGGTCTCTATTACAATGTATAGGGTTTCTCCATGAACCAATGTATCATGTTGTTACCATGACAACGTATGAACAGCATGTGTGATTCTTCAAGGTGCGTATAGACCCTTTATCATGAAGTTGCTATGTATGACAGTTTATATGTTTCAACCTGTGTGTATATATATCCATGAATATTGTGCAATTCTATCAACCACATACATTTGTTGTGTATGACAGCATATATGTTTCCACCTGCGTGTATATATGACTGTGTTCCATACAGCGTATGATGACTGTGTTCCATACATCATTGCGTCCCATAACTGTCTATATGACTGCATTCCATACAGCACATATCAATTGCCATAGCTGCGTTATTCTTAACAGCATATATATGCATTGTCATAGCTGTGTTAATTCATAACAGCGTATATATGCATTGCCATGATTGCGTTATTAATAACAGCATGTATCCATTGATAGAATCTCCATGTATTAACTGCGTAAGGCCTCCTTGTTGTGCTAGGGTTTCATCATGTATCAGATTTCCTGTATAGAGATGAACAATGAATCATTTTCCAGTGGATAGATGTCTTCTTTACCTGACGTAGGATTAGGGCATCATTTTCAGCTAGGCTATCCTTCTAGGCCAGCTTATCCTTAGTGATTCTCCTTCTCCAAAAACCCAAGATGTGGAGAAGAGATCACCATAAGAGTATGTCTAAATGACATCAAATCCTCTTATATTTATACTAAAACGTATAGGATGAATAGACATGACGTTTGGGCTTCTTGAGCCTATGTAAGAGCTGGTCGGCTTGATAATAATTACATAATCAAAATAAATTCATATCTCCATAAATACTTATTGGAATCAGATGATCTTTAGATCAATCCTACACCTCTCAATGAGAGGGATCCAATAAAAATATCAGCTGCCACAAATAAGCTGATCCACATGGAGTTTGTCCCTAGTTGCCAATTTAACACTCCCTCTCAACTAGGGAGAACTCCATCCGCTAATCCATATGTCCGACTGTACTATCTCTACCATCAGTGGCCTGCAATGCTTTGCCCAACCGTGCTCATCTCTGTTGGCTCTGGTCTGCTCTGCTCGGCTCTACTAGCTCTGCTAAGGGCTACTCAGCTCTGCTGGCTCTACTCTGCTCTACTCAGCGCTACTCAGCTCTGCTGGCTCTATTAGCTTTGCTCTGCTTCGCTAAACTATGAAGAAGAAGAATTGATCGAGAATGTCTCATACCATTCTCCACTGACCCGAAGTCAGCCTCAAAGTGCGTACCAATGGTCCCAGACCAGTATCGCAAACTCAGAGTGTACCACTAGTCCCAGACCAGTCTCAACCGACCCAAAGTCAGCGTCATAGTATGTACCACTCTCCCTAGTCCTAGACAAATCCTGCACTGACACGAAGTCAGTCTCAAAGTTTGTACCACTGGTCCCAAACTAATCTCAACTGACCCGAAGTCAGCGTCTGTAATATTCCTAATTAGCCATGGCTAATTGGAATATTCGATTTTGCTCAATTTTGCCTTCTATAGTTATTTATAAATAAAAAGGTGAGGAAAGGGAGACAAACTCACTTTTTGAATAAAGTCACTCCCTAGTAGAACGATGTTGTAACTTAAAAGGGGAGCCAAGGGGGCCAAAGGACCACGTAGAGTAGGGGCCCACGTGGACACTTGGAGGGACTGCACAGATGGAGAGAAGCACGTGGCAAGAGAGAGGCTATGTTGGAGGAGGTGGGCCTTAGGGTTTTGAGAGAGGCCAACGCTATAAAGAACAGAGGAGCCTCCTCATTTTGGCATTCGATTATGAGCATTTGAGCTAGTCACTTCGACTTAGAGCACACTCGCTGTTTAGCCTGTCTACAGCACTGTTTAGTGCATCGAGTGTCTTCGTTCGGAGATCTCACCCTTAGCCCCCGGGGACTTCGAGTGCCTGCTCAGGCAAGGTAGTTTCATCAGTCTTTTGCAGGAGGATCGATCTTTGGAGTTGAGGAGGAACTAAGCATTTGATAACTGTGCAGTCTTGAGAGAGGAGGACGCAGTTTCTTTTGGTAGGAGCTCCGGATTGAGTATATCTCGAGGATTTGAGCTGGGGGATTGAGCAAGGGATCGACCCTTGCATATTGGAGGATTTTGGCAGAGTTTCGGGCAGATTTTTGGAGGGTTCTATTCAGTGGCAGCGCAGAGCCTTGAGGGATGGCATAGATCCTCAAGGGGGTGATTTTTGAGGGTTAGCTATTTCAGAAAATCTTTCTGGGCTTTTCTAGGTTTATTGAGCAGAGGTGATTCCAGAGTTTCACCATTTTCTAAGGAGGGGAACAGCCCCAAATCCTCATTTGATTCCAGCAGTAACAGCAACACAACAGTTCTCCGGCAGCTTGGACGCAGTTCAGAGAAAGGCCATTCCCTTATCATTCTGAGTGTATTTCCTCACTTGCCTTGTGCAAGTCGAGGTATTATCTTTCTGATCACCTCTTATACTCTGTCCATTACTCAGTATAATAAAATGGCTTAGCATTTCTCTCTGCATTTCTTGAGTATCTGCTTCTATTCCATGTATACATTATTGTATGTTGAACTACTATTATTTTTATCTCTTTGAGCTTCCTCGCTACTATACCACTTGTGTGTTTTTCTCCTATACTCTTAGACAGATTCTCGAAAGGGCCAGGTAGCCTCCAAATCTCGTCCTCTTTTTAGAGGCGACATATTTGGTAAACGCCCTCCCAGTCCATCTCTGGTTGGAGTTTGCTTATGTTTGAGGGATATCCCTGAAAAGGGACATTATAGTGGTATCAAAGCATAGATCTAGCTCAGCCTGTGGAGCTAGCAGTCTATGACACCGAGGGAGAAGCCCTACATCTATTACAAAGGTAGGAAATACAGAGATATTGAGTGTAGGTTGGAGAACACCTACAGAGAGGGAGACTGTGTTCGGGTGGTGAACGCAAAGCAGGAGGATTCGATGGCAGATGAGGACGGGCAGAGATTTGCGGACATGCTCCTCAAATCAGTGCAGAATCTGTTGAGGCAGATCGAGGTGATGGGGCAGAGATTCATGGCGGTGGAGGCTAGACAGCGTGAGAACCCACGGGTTTTCCAGGTTGGTGAGGGATCGTGTACATCCCACGATTTTCCAGATCAGGGTGCCACTCAGCGTGATACTACTCAACAGATAGCCTCACATGCCCCTACACACTCTACCATGCCCACTTTCCTAGGAGCAGACACGAGAAACGGAGCCCAGCAGGAGGGAGAGCTCAGTCATATGGGCGATTATTTTGCAGAGTACCAGGCCTATGGGTAGGAGTTCAGGGATGCTCTCTCATTTAGAGACTTTGTTCAGCTCCGGCGGGATAGTAGACCCCGCGACCATCACAGAAGATACCGGCATTATCATGATGGGGACACCCACCGCACAGCTAGTAGATTCCACTTGCCTACATTTGATGGTTCATCAAACAGTTCGGCAAAGCCTTGGGTGGAGAAGCTAGACATCTATTTCCAGCTTACCGAGATGCCGAAGACAGAGGCCATCAAGGTGGTGACATTAAATTTGGATGGTGAGGCCCAAGACTGGTGGTTCCATGGGTTGGTTACACTCGGACATTCCACAATGACGACATATGTCGAGTTCACCAGGAGATTGATGGAGAGGTTTGACCGAAGGGATCCGGAACAACACTTTGTTGAGCTGATGAGGCTCAAACAGACCGGGAACCCAGAGACCTACATTGCAGACTTCTTGAGGGTTTCAGTGATGGTGCCAAATCTATCCACGGCATGGAGGATTTACATGTTTGTTGAGGGGTTAGCAGAGCCACTTCAAGGTCTAGTCAGATCCACTAGACCAGCCACACTCTAGGATGCTATTAGCGGGACCCGAGACTTACAGGATGCCTTACCCAGGACCGAGACACCTTACCCTCAGAGACAGGGTTTCCAGCCTAAGGGGAAGGATGTGAGGATTCCGCCTCCAAAGGGGAATCCAAGACGATCATAGATTGATGATGATGCCAGGAGGGAGTTGAAGAAGAAGCAGTTGTGCTTTACCTGTCAAGAACCGTGGGCACCGGGACATAGATATGCTGCTGGCAAAGCACATTTTATTGAAGTCTTCTCCGAGAGTAGTGGGGAAGAGGATGAGGACGATGATGTGGAGGCAGGAGATAGTCATGTCGCGCAGGATCCTTTGCCACACCACCACCACCAGCAGGTGGTGCAGCTTTTGCACCTACCGGAGGGGCCCTTGCAGCATTGCAAGGAGTTCCCAAGTATTTGACGCTACGAGTATGGGGGACAATACGTGGCCTGCGAGTATTAGTTTTGGTTAACAGTGGGGCAACCCACAACTTCATTGATGCGCAGATGGTTGAGCAGAGAGGCATACAGACAGAGAGCTTCGATGGATTTTCAGTTTTGGTCCCAGGAGATCAGACCATGGTGTGTCCTCGTTATGTCCTGGAGTTATCAGTGATGATGGGCACCTACACACTGACTGACCACTTTTTCGTGGTCAATATTCCGGACACTAATCATGATTATCATCATGTTGCCCATGTCCATCACCTTATCCATTGTAATGCTGCACCATGCTGCACTAATCATGATTATTATCATGTTGCCCATGTCCATCACCTTATCCATCGTAATGCTACTCAAACTAATGTGCATTATCATTATGTTGTTGCCTCTGCTCCATGTATCATTGTGCTACCCATGCACATGATCTCATAGTGCTGCCCATCATGCTGCTACCTCTGCTTTCTCGTTGCTTCATCATGCTGCAACAATTTGCTTCTGTTGATATTAGCCTTAGCTGCTTGCTATGGCTTGCAGCCTAGCAAAGCAGCTAGGCTATAGATCCTATTCAGCAGACTTCTTAACCTATCCTTCTTTCTGCGTTAACAGGTCTCCATGTGTTAACAGTTTTCCATTACAACGTTTACAGGTCTCTATTACAGTGTATAGGTTTCTCCATGAACCAGTCTATTATGTTGTTACCATGACAGCGTATGAATAGCATGTGTGATTCTTCAAGGTGCGTATAGACCCTTTATCATGAAGTTGTTGTGTATGACAGTTTATATGTTTCAACCTACATGTATATATATCCATGAATACTATGCAATTATGTCAACCACATACATTTGTTGCATATGACAGCATATATGTTTCCACCTACATGTATATTTGACTTTGTCTATAGGACTGTGTTCCATACAGCGTATGATGACTGTGTTCCATACATCATTGCGTCACATGACTGTCTATATGACTACGTTCCATATAGCGTGCATCCATTGCCATAACTACGTTATTCATAACAGCATATATATGCATTGTCATAGCTGCATTAATTCATAACAGTGTATATATGCATTGCCATGATTGCATTATTCATAACAGCATGTATCCATTAATAGAATCTCCATGTATTAACTGCGTAAGGCCTGCTTGGTGTGCTAGGGTTTCATCACGTATCAGATTTCCTGTATAGAGATGAACAACGAATCATTTTCCAGCGGGTAGATGTCTTCTTTGCCTGATGTAGAATAGGGCATCATTTTTAGCTAGGCTATCCTTCTAGGCCGGCTATCCTTCTAGGCCAGCATATACTTACTGATTCTCCTTCTCCAAAAACCCAAGAAGTGGAGAGAAGATCACCTTAAGAGTGTGTCTAAATGACATCATATCCTCTTATATTTATACTAAAAAGTATAGGATGAATAGACATGATGTTTGGGCTTCTTGAGCCTACGTAAGAGTTGGTCGGCTTGATAATAATTACATAATCAAAATAAATTCACATCTCCATAAATACTTATCAAAATCGGATGATATTTAGATCAATCCTACACCTCTCAATGAGAGGGATCCAATAAAAACATCAGCTGCCATAAATAAACTGACCCACATGGAGTTTGGCCCTAGTTGCCAATTTAACAAACTTCAACACTCCCTCTTAGCTAGGGAGGTATTCATAATGACTATCAGGACATTCTCAAGTTGAAGACTTCTATAAGAAAGGATCATCAAGATTAGGATAAGCATCATCATCAAAATCATGACCAGCATCAAGCACACTACCATAACCCAATCAGTACCCCTAACATATGGAAAAACAAGGTCACTCTAGAAAGAGATTAGAGCATGATGCTGGGAGGCTACAACCTATAGGACCATTCTCTCTGATCAAGTCAAGGTGACATAGGGATAACCTCCCTAATCAGGTCACTAAGCAATGACACAGAGAGAATGATTGTCCTTTGCCAAACCATTTTCCTATACAAGTCAAAGTGATACAGGGACTATAGCCCTAATCAGGTCACTATACAATGACACAAGAAAATTTCTATCCATAGGACCATTCTTCCTAATCAAGTCAGAGTGACATAGGGACTATAGACCTAATCAGGTCACTATACAATGACAAAGGAAGAATGTCAGTCCACCAGACCATTCTTCCTAATTAGACCTATGTACTTCACACAGGGATAACCTCCCTAATCAAGTCAAAGTACATGACACAGGAAGAATGTCAATCCATGATGCCATCCAATCTGTGATGTAAAAATTAGTTAGATTAGGTTATTATTAAAAATTAGTTAAATTAGATGAAAGGGCACGATCATAAGATCATGCCCTTTCCCAAAGGGTGTTCCTGGCGGTATATAAGCCAGGCTCCCGCAATTGTAATCTCATCATCTTTAATTTTCATATCCTTTAATAAAATATTTATATATTTATTCTGTGTTCTAGCATTTTTTGTTTCATCTGGTATCGGAGCAGTTTCGTTCTTGGTCCAGAGGAACACAGTCCAGGTTCATTTTGGTCCCAGTTCCGTTGTTGCTGTCTAAACGCCCAACACTTACCGTCTACTTGGCCCGTGTTTTCTGCCATCCAACTGTGCCCACCATTTAAATACCATTCCGTTGTCCGCCCTCTCCGCTCATCGTTCTACCTGTCCGTCGTTCCCTGCACGTCGTCCGCATCAAATCATTAAACCCTCGATTCGAATCAGCGTAGCCATACAATTCTCCTCAGCAACCCGTCCACCACATCGCTGTCCGTACCCACGTAAAAAAAAAAAAATACCGTAGAAAAGAAAATAAAAACATATAAAAAAATATAAAGTCAATCTCTTTTACTCCCACCGTATCCCCTCTTAACTGTCTTTGCTCCATCAAATCCAGCCGCACCACCTAAATTAGCCGCCAGTTCTGTTGTTCATTGTTTACATCGCTGGTATCGATTCGTTGCCATTCCGTCCGCTGCCACAGACTTCCGTTAAATCGACATGCTGCCAGCTCTGTGTTATAGTCGATACAATTTTTTTTTTTAAATCAAAGGGTTTGTTAAATCGACGTGCTGCCAGCCTGCTGTGTTACGGTAATATTCGATTTTTTGAATAGTCAACGGTTACGGTAATCAACGTGACCGTTCAAAGGTTAATGAGATA